>PNEQ01017626.1:0-13458 GCA_003012365.1 Medauroidea extradentata | reverse complement strand
CACAAAGAAGTGGAATTGGATGCAATGTGTTCAAAATATCGAAGAAACAAGCACGAAACGTATATTATTCTAAAATAAATAACGTAAGAAATGCACTTAGGACGTCGAATTTAGCAAAATGTTTAACGTAACATATTTTTATATTCCCGCCGTCTTGAAACCCCGAACAGCATTCAAGCGCTCATCAAGATCCTCGTGATTGACAAACCTTGGCCACGTGACTTAGAAAACCTATCCTACTCCGGCTCGTGAGCTTTTGTAAACGCCATCAATTATATTTGATGCGTGAGTACCGATAAATACTACAGGTTAGAAATATCTACGTTTTATCACAGAGATTTCGTAAATTCAAAGTTACGTAAAGTTGATAATTTAAATACCAAACTTGATTTGTTTTTCACTGTAATATTAAATTAAATAACTTTTAATTTTACTATAGTATCGTATTTTACTAGACCCGTTAGCAATAACAACACAACTAATGTAATTCAACTGTGCCAAACACTCTCATAAGAAAACGTTTTCTTTCGTACGTGTAGTAGAATTAACCTTAGTACTGCTGCTGCTATCCTGCGGCGACGAGCGTTAATAGGAGGAAACAGTTGCTTCCGTCCACCATAGAGCGCAGCACTGTCACGTAATTTCATTCCCTTGGTGCAGATAGCGCCAGCGGGCAAGTAGGGAGGTACGCGCACTACGGCGCTGCAGTCGGCATGCAATATCCGGCCCATCGAGTACGTCAATCTATTAGGGTAGCAAGGGGTTTTATTCCTTCAATGGCATTACCACGCTAACGAATATGTTGTGAATTTAATTTTCAGAACGTTAGGGTAGGGTCGACACACTACGATGAGAAAAAAAAATCCTCGCATTGAAAAGGAGGGGGGGGGGTGTTAGTAACTGTAGCCCCTCCCCCCCCCAACTGGTAATTTTTTCACCCATATATTTTTTATTAATCATCAATACGAAGTAAATACGTGTTCCCACGCATAAAAAACATTTTGCACTCTTTAATAATTTACTGTGCAATCGGCATGTTATTATATAAATTGTTTATGAAGATGAGCTAAAATATAAATTAGCGTTTATAGATAATAGATATAGATAGCCCATTTTGTGGTCGATGATACTCCAAACTGCTTCCAAAAAGGACGGTGTATATGAATTTTTCCCTTTCATTTAAAGTATGTGTAGGGAACAGAAGAACTGCGGCTACGTAAAACTATGTTAATATTTTTTAGTAAGGGTAAACGTAAAATTTTTGAAACTTTTGCCTTACTTATTTATTGTGGTCATTATACTGAATAACTGAACAGGAACGTTTGTCAGACCGGAAAAAGAAGAGTTTTGGGAAATGAATGAAGACCGAGCAGGATGATGAGGAAGGGGGGGGGGGGGGGGGGGGCAAAACATGTGGATGAGAAGGTTTTTTGAAAATGTTCAATTAAAAAGGTTGAAAATGCCTCTAATTTCGAACTATTTTAGAGCGATAAAACTATATAACTTAATAGTTATTACAACAAAGTTTACCCTACTGAGTCTTAGTTCAGAATGTGGGAAAAGAGGGACAAAGCCTCCCTAGCTGCAGTGTTCCGATAATTATGACTGCTGACTTATGTGGGGATCAACATTGCTAAAGAACTAATTTCAGATTTCTAGTATCTGCACAAGTTTTCAAGTGTCATTGTCAAAATGTTGTATGTAAGGCCATGCCTCCTTGTTTCTACAGTTTTTGCCGGTAATTACTTTTAAGCCTAAACGAGAGCAGACATAAAAAATCTGTTCGGCAGTTTTGTTCAAAATAGTTGTCATCAGATTGACTAATTTTTTCAAGACAAAAAATACCGTGGTTTTAGCTAGTTATGAATTAACGAAATTTGTGTTAATTGACTTATTAGTTGAAACCGTAGTATAATGTCTTGTTTTGAAAATATAGATGCGACGTCTTAAAACAGTAAAAAAAAAAAAAAAAAAAAAAAAAAAAAAAAAAAAAAAAAAAAAAAAAAAAAAAAAAAAAAAAAAAAAAAAAAAAAAAAAAAAAAAAAGCCTGACATATTTGTGGTAGCTGCTCTCGTTTATGTTTATTTAAAAAAAAAATATCAAATTATCGCAAAAATAGTGAAACGAGATATAGGCGGTTTGGGATGAAGTAAGAATAAAAAAAACTCTACTTAATTTCTATTATCAGCCAATTCGTATCTTTCCGCGAGTAACAACTTTGGACACGTCACTTGATGTTTGCGAGTGTAATATAAATTGTACAGGTATAGATTTAACCTTTGAAAAGAATCACTAGCCGTTACTGCATATAAGTCACCATTAGCAAGAGTTACTTTACTGCTTGTATGGTTGGTAGCGATTCATCGCATGTAGTTCCGTGTATTTTCCTATTTGAATACAACATTAGTGAAAGAACATCAGGTGAAATCGACCTCTATGTAATTAATATACTTCAAAATATTTATTTATGATCTTATTGACATTCCTACTTACAGTATAATATTAGACTCAATTGGCGCCAGAAGAATGCGACGCTATCGCGGACCTCATATCATGTTGCTCGTTCCGCACTTCAGAAAGTTCAAAATTCCACCGACAGGTGGCATCAGAGTTAGGTTCTCGCCATTTTTTCGCCGCTCCGCCAAGTTGCATAATTTGCGTGCGTTTGTCCGTTGTGTGAACTATATACACATTTAAAAGTATTGGAAATTACTATGAATATAATTGCCAAATATTGTGAAACCATCGGTATTCTGTAAATTATGTTTTGCGTTTGCCAGCCTAGAAACTACATACTTTTTATTTCAGATATTAAGAAAATACGTTATTTATTGTTTCTGAAGTGTGTCGTCGTCGTTCGTGGCGGTAGAACTGAATGAAACTTGAATTCTTGAATTGCGTGTGTCATGTCTGTTTTTAGTGGCGGTTTTGAGTTACAAATTCAAATAAAGTACGCCCGCATTTACGAGATTCGTAACGGCAATAGTGGGTGTTGTATAATTGGTCAATGGACAGAAACCAGTATTATAAGACGTTAACTCGCAGGTATTTATAACTAAAATTACATTTTATTATATAATATATTCAGCCCCCGTGCATTTTATGAGTACATATTTTAGCTCAAATTTATCGGAGCAGTTTAATGTAGTTGTAAACATTGCACGACCCTATGTAAATAAAAGCACGTGGCAGTATTTATGATTACATTCGGCGGAAATACATATATAAACTGGTAAAAAAGTAGAAATTAATCAGGGCTTTTTTGAGTGTTCACTTTATTCCGAGTCACCTTTACCTATATAGTTTGATTTAAAATGTTTATTAATTAAATAAAACACAATTATGTCTATTTCTGTTGATTTTGTTTTAGTATTGTTTAATTAAATAGGAAAATACGCGGAACTATATTTCACAATTCCGCTGCCAACCATACTAGCAGTAAGGCAAGTATAGTTAATAGAATTATATGCAGTAACGGATATTTTTCAAAGGTTACATTTTTAGTGTTCACTTTATCTCGAACGACCTATAGTAGTGTGCTTATTTGTCAACCGTTCTAAACTCTATAGCCTACTTGTAATACAATGATAAGGGTGTTCTAGTGGTATAAAATAATAACTTTATATTTTCAAGAAATAGTTTTAGTTATGTAGACGGCACTTGTGAGTAAAGTTTTCTCTTACGAAACAGTTGTAGTTTTCAGACAATCGTTTGTCAAAGTTAAAATCTTCACGTTACACTGCCGTAAAAACAATGGAAACCAAATTACGTTGTTAAAAGTAAATAATCCAAAGTGAAATAATGTGCCATGGACTACGAAACCTAACATTTATAAACTCACAGCGTATAAAAAAACCGCAAATGTACAAGATAAAAGTTGCAAATTCAACAATTTTTTAAAATGAAAAAGTTATTCACTGTGTGTTTTTTCTAATATTTTTTTACATAGCCCATTGCGTGTTATTTCACTGTGAATTATTTCGTTTAAGTAAGTCAACTGGTTTTCACTATTAGCATGGCAGCATAATGTGCAAATCTTGACTTTGACGCACTTTTTTGAGAAAACTACGCGAACTAAAATTGTTTCGTTACCGGAAACTGTACTCACAAGTTTCCTCTACAAAACACGTACAATCGTATTTTCTATAGGATCATTTATATAGTCTTGTTTGGTGATTACGTTAGTTCCTTTGTTAACAGGAAAGCTTCTTTCTCACGTTCCAATGATGCAATTATGCACCCCTTTGGTTCTGTTACTCCCTGTCTCTCGCACTCTCTCTCCCTTTAGTGTGCGCACGCACACAGATGGATGCATTTCCCTCTCCCCTTACCATACATCGGTTTCATGATTGACGTTCCCAGTAACTGCACCGCTGATGTGCGTGAGATGAGGGGGGGGGGAAATTCACCCTTCGGATGTCGTTTTGTGGACATCATTTGCGGCTGTTACCTTCCCATGCACGTCGTGTTTTGTAAGTGGAAGTTGCAAATTGGATGTCACCGGACACCACGCGCATTGACGTCGGGTCTGCATCAAATTAACAGCGCTTCGGTATCCAAACTCACGGTTAATTGAACAGTTCGGATACCTACCTTTGAACTAAAACTTTGCGCCCTGGGCGTGTAACAGCATTTCTGTTAACACAAACACCGGTATGTATGCAGTCGTACGAGTAGTACTACAGGCAGTCTGAGTTAGTGATTCTTTTACGTAGACTAATTTGTTAGAAAATATTTATTTTGCTCCTACGTGCATTACAAAAACATTACCCTTTTCATAAAGATTCGTAACGTGTTTATTGTACTACCTGAATTAATGTTTTGACTATTTTTTATATACAGGATGTTATTGAACAATACCGACCGAAAAATTCCGGCTGGTGATTCCTTATGAAAAAAACAAGCAGAAATTAAATTCTGGTGTGTTTTGAGCATAAACAATATGCCCTAGACAGTTGCAACTAGAGGACCTTTTTTTTTTACACAGGTCTCATTTCTCAATAAACCATCTTTAAATGTTTGAAAATCCTGACGGTAAAATAGTTGTATGCAATTAGAGAGTAGCGGCCCCTATTATTTTCATAAGGGTGAAAGGTATCAAGCTCTTTTGCTGTTGGTTTGAAGGTCCAAAACAGCATTAATCAATACTGAAAATATTGTTTTTTTAATATAATTTAGTTTAAGATAGTTTGGGAAAATACAATTATTAATTTTGATATTCGGAGACTCATTACTCCCGTGATATTTACAGTAGTTTAGGCGGAAAATGCAAAATATAGTCTCTGCTTGTTTTTTAATAACGAATCACCTGCCGGAGTTTGTCGGTGCTGTTCAATAACATCCTGTACATAGTTTCTTTTATACGGGAAATTTATAGATTGTTTGTACTAACTAAAAGTTACCCGTCTCTTTAATATATTGTTTAAAACAATTTCGACCACGTAACATTTTTGGAATAAGCAATTCAACAGACGGCGATTCATTTTATTCGCCCAAATTTTTTAATCCAGTACGCGCTGTTTTTAATTAATTATGACTTAATCAGTGTTTCAAATAGATTTTCAGTTTATTATACTCGTGGTATGTCGTATCGAAGCTTTGAAAGTAGTATAGTTATTTTTATTTACAAGTTCTGTGATCTCTTTCCGTTCTCTAATGTATATAGGCCTTGAAAAAATAACTGTGTGTGTTTAAAGACAAAGAGAACGAATGCCATTGAAAACGGTATGCAAATAAGTTTTTTCTGTTTTATAGTCATATAAAGAAATCTGTAGGGCCTATTCAATTTCTCCGTACTACCCACAGCATGATTTCAAATTTTCAGCTCGTCCCGTAATCTAATGGAAGTGCTGAAAAACTTTTCCCAACTTTTATGCGAGCTACCCAAAATTTAAGTTTTTTTTTTTGCTAAGCCTTCCTTACAGTTTAGTAAAGACTTTCACCTTTTTTTTAACCCTCCCGAAACATTTATTGGCATGTACAGTATTCTATAATTATTATTAGCTTGACAGCAATTTAATCCACGACTGCTTCTAATTTATGGTTGAGAATGTCTATCGTTTTATCTTTGTTGTGAGGGGGTGGGGTTGGCAAGTTGTAGTTTTTGCTTTTGAAGTACCATTTACAGAATAAATTTCGTCAACATATTTTCTGGTCATTAAATTAACACCGTTTGAATATCTATAACCACAACACGATGTTTAGAAAATTTCGAATTACTTAAAAATTTAATTTTATTATGTAAAGTGATTAAACATTATTGTTAAATTACCTTACATTCTGTTTGTGCACACATTTTTTTGCAGTGTTATCAGACTAGGAACTGTTGTTATTTACACTGTTCTGAACACAAAATGTCACTTCTTTTTTTTTTTTCTGTTAAGAACGTAGGTACTGAAATGACCGGAACTTTACGAAGGTACTTCAGCTTTGTGTTATTTACTTGATGGTATAACATGGACAGCAGTATCAGTTTTCTCTCGTGTGTGACTAACACTGAACGCAGCGTGCCACAAGCGACTTTCAACTTTATGACTGTCCTTGCTTTTAATATTATTTTGTTTACTCAGTGAAAGGAAATGTTCTTTCATTTGTTCGGCGGAAATACCGTACGTTTATTCCAGGCATTCAGAACTCTGTTGAATGCCGATAGTATGAAAATAAAACACACAGTCAGCGTAGTAAACAAGTATTCCCAGTAGCTTGCTTTGCACAACAGACATAATACTTAAAACACGGAAGAAGTGTTAATGGAGACGCGAATGATGTTTCAGCAGCATTCCATATTGCTCATGTAGCACGCGTTACTTATCTACAACATGCAGTGTACGTACCCAAGATTCAGCAGATCAGCCTCGGTAAAGTTACTATAGGTTATGAAGATAATATAATTTACTATACACGAGTTTCCTAGACACTAGTTTCCGCCGCCAGTTGCTCTGGCGTCAGCAGGATGTAGACCTAGTCAAAATGAAATGCGAACCTTACCGACCGTAACCGACGGTTTATGAATACGTCGTGTTTATTTTGAATGGACGCCATTTTGAAGGTGGAAAATATTTTGGTTGGTGAGGGGGACGGCCGCCTCTTCCCCTGCCTATGAAATAACCGTGAAGGGGCAAATTACGTCTCCCGCCCCCTCCATTTTCTCATATTTACATTTAAGAATGACACAAGTGTTTTGGTTCAAGGCGGCCGCCTACCTCACGCTTCAAATGCGTTGCAGTGTGTTCGTAAACAGGTTTTTTCTGCGAAAGTTAACCACGTATGCCCGTTATGCCAACGTACGAAAAGAAAACAAACTTCATACAAGGTCGGAACCTCATTGTTAAGACGCCACGCTCATTAAAAACACTGTTTCTAAGCCTTCCAACATGGCTAAAAACGGCCTTTTCAGACTTCCGTACTTCAAAATGTACTAACTGGATGTATGTGAAACTCAGATTGCGACCTTCATTGAACTTAGTTGCAGACTTTCCACCAATAAAGTTATATGGTCACCGCTTAATGTCCTATAGTAAAAACCGTTCGGCGGGAACCTTCACGCTATTTCAGAGCTTGGCTCGTTGAGGCGACGCGGCATTTGATGCGCGCTTCAAAGTCGACCTTATTGCTCCGTCGTGTCAAATCACATTGGAAGAGATCAGCAACAAGAATGTTTGTTTTAATCCCGCCCCCTCCCCCTTTTACAGAAAATTGATTCCTTTTGAAAATATGCAATCGATCCATTGCTTTCTACAAAGAAGAAGAAGAGTTAAGCTTATATTTCACTGTGAATGAAACCGGCTACCTAATGTCGACAACTGATTTAGACTTTATCAAACTAATAAAATTTAGATTCCTAACCCTGTATTAGAATTAATCTTTACCTCAGCTGAGGAACTTCCGTTCTATAATATGAAAAACAAGTGGTCGTGGACATTTAGTGTCCCTAACAGAGTGAACCTGGCAAACTGTAAGGAGATGTCAGCCGGCTGCCGAGTACAATTCACAGTGTACAGTCCAGCAGTCATGATTTTTATGTGTAGTTTTTTTACTGCTTGTTCATTGGCCTTGTTTGGAATGTATTGCTTGCAAAAAATGCTAAATTTGCATTTGGAAGTATAAAAAATCTCGAAAAATAATATTTGTTCACATCACGTGGTTAAGAGAGAAATGCCTAATTGGTTGAATGTTTTTTTCGGTAGTCGGCATTCCAGCAGTTGAAGATAATATCCAACCAGCTCCGACTACGGACTGCTCGACTGCAGACTGCGTTTTGTGATTACACTTAACATAACGTACACATTAATCTTCGACAGCCGACTGCCAACTAGTGACTGCCGACAGCGCATTGCATTGTGAATGAGGCCTAAGAGAACAACCTGTATAGCTTACAAAATGCCTTGTGGATGATGATATCAGAGACTGAAAGTGGACATACTTGTTTCATCAAGTAAATGAAAATCTTAAACATCCCAACAAGAATTCCAACTATGGAAATATTTCTAATTCAGTAAAGAGGAAAGGAAATATTAAATACATTATTTTCTTTAGAAGCAAATTTTTTGCAATATTTACAGTGAAAGTTAGTTTCTGAAGCGGTTAAACTGCAGAGGAAGTTCTTATTTAAATATGAACCATCTAAAAGCTACTCTGTCATTTAGAGAATTACTGTTGATCTGTGTATAAATGATAACGATGAGCCTAATTGACGTTTTTGGCTGTGGACATAACCGAGTATGTGAACTGGAAAAGAAAACTGTAAAATTAGGTTCGAAATAATTGTAGTTATCATGATAACTACAGTACAATTTCAATCCGTATTCAACCTGGAGTGGACTGACGAAGCGGGATTGAAATGTTACCATAAACTTTCCCGGACTGGACTGAAGTAGGAGTGGAGTGAAATAACTCAATCACGGACGAAATGTCACCATACTGAATCATTTCTTTGGTTATATAAGTTCTGGGCTAGCTAAATAAAACAGTTTATTGTTATAAAATTGACAGAAATAGCAAAATAAATAAAACAAACATCCTGACTAATAAATCCGAATAAAATACATAATAAATCTTCGCCTGTTGGTATTTCGGCAGTCATTTGTTCTGTAGATCAGTGTTTGGCAAAAATATGTTTCTACACAATTTTCAGTCCTTATTCACTCCGTATATTGACATGTTAATCTGGATCGAAAAGTTTACTATACAAACGCATTTTATTCCACTTTTACTGTAAGTTCGCTCCATGTTGACTCCAGGCCGAGTTCAGGTCAGTTCGGAATTTTACTGTAAAAGCACAAAATTCTCGTGACACTATCAGTAGTGGCGTGGGACAGCGGTGACGTAGTGAGTGATCAGGCCACTCGCCTCTCACCACGGCGGAGTTCGATTCCCGCCGGGGTCTATTCAGAATTTTCTCATGTGGTTAACTTGGGGTGATTTTATCCGGATACTCATGCTTCCTCCGTCCTTCGCATTCCGTAATTTCTGAAGTTGAAGGGCTTCATTGCATGTAATCCTTCAGGGTTCGACCGACGACTACAGGCGCCATGTCAGAAGTCTGCACTCGGGGTGTGTCTACTATAGTAGGCAGTTAAGTTGGCCTCTGAGCTCCCTAGTGCTGTTATTAGGACGGGAGAGCGAAGAGAAACTGATATCCTACTGTCCGGGTTGATACTAGCAGGGCGGAAAACATTCGGCGCGTTCCATCACACGCTACACAAGTGTAACGTATTTGTTAGTTGCAGCAGTTGTGCTCGGGAATACGTATATATCTTTCAGGATTTGCGAAAACTATTATAAGCTGCTACGTTTTACTTCCGTCCGTAAAAATACGCAAGGTTTCGAAAAAAAAAAAACGATTCAGTCAACCTAAATTAATGGAAATGTTGTATTAAGGCAAATTTTATGAAAATAAAATATATTTATTCTACTACATAATAATAGTCAGCGAATATAAATCAGACTAATTGACAAGATCACTACGCCTACAGTATCTGCTTCGACACACATCATCAAGATACTTTTTAACTCTACATCAAAGGGCGCTGTAAAAAGATGTACACTTTATGTGTTTGTAATAATACTTGGCTATGAAAAAGGCTTGCAGTGAGAAATACCACTCATAAAATTACAAGCAAAAAACATTAAAAACAAGCTTTAAAAAAATGAAAATTAAAACTAAAAAAATTGTTTTACAGGTATATTCTAAGTTCAGAATAACCCCTCTCTTGGTAATTCGTCATAATATAGGCGTACGTAGCTAGAGAAGTATGAAATAAAATATATTTTCAAAATACTATATATATATATATATATATATATATATATATATATATATATATATATATATATATATACACACACACACGCACACACACATACAAAAATGTTTAAGATTGAGGCGCTATCCATTATACACGTTACTAATTTCATCATTAAATTAACTAAGCCACAAAACTATACATAACACAAAACTGTAGCGCCTCAAGCATATATATATATACATATATTGAAAATATCGATGTATATATTAAAAAAAATGTATCTAATATATAAAATTCTCGTGTCACAGTGTTTGTTTCCATACTCCTCCGAAACGACTTAACCGATTTCAATGAAATTTTGTATATACATTCGGTAGGTCTGCGAATAGGTTTTTATCTATTTTTATACTCCTAAGTGCTATTGTTTAGAAAATATTTTTAATTTAATAATTTTAGAACCCAGTCGATAACTGTGTAAGTGATAATTGATCAGTTATCCCGACGAGCTGATACCAGCCTATCCCCACCAGGTGTCGCTGCTCTATAAGTTATTTATGTGACAAAGCAACGTTTGTCGGGGCAGCTTATATATATATATATATATATATATATATATATAATATTTATATACAGCCCTAGAACTTAGCTATCCACGTACGCATATATTATAATGATAAGTTGCCAAGAGAGTGGTTGTTCTGAACCGGGAAAATATGAATTTCAAGGTGCAAAAATAGTGCTCCGGTCTGTTCCGAACGTACGTCTGCTCCTGCGTGCGGCCAGAGAATGCGTGATGAACCCGGGTCGGCAGTTAGGCACGCATCTCTGTCTAGGACGCTATTTCGATTCTTCCGACCCTGTCTGGTAGAATGATTTGAGGAGAGGGCGGAGAAGACAAGGATAATTTATTCCGGCACGAACTAGTGCTCTCCGGCTCTTTCCCGCCGCGTGACATTTCTATTCCTCGCTAATAATGGATACGGAACAACCGGCACTTACTTCGTCGTTTGCGCAGTAATTACGTCAGTTGTAGTTTTTTTTAATAAAAAAAAATTCTTTCGGAAATGTCAAAATATCTTAAGGTTTATTTAAATCGACGAAGGTATTTTCACAGAAGTGCGAATTGGCGATCATATGGAGTTTTGGAACAGTTCAAAGTCAGCGGTAGGATGTTATGCTTATACGTAATTATTTTTTATTTGGTTTTGTTTTAAAATTGTTTTAAAACTGTTCCAACACACGCTCACTTGCAACACGTTGGTAATACGTTCAAAATACTCTAATATAGTGGATTTACTTCGTTATGTGCCTGGAAGCTAATCAAGTTGTTATACTATGTTGTGAGGAGTGGGATGGAAATTCTGGCGTGTGCGTGCATAGAGGGGGTAGAAACAAGATGGTCGTGAAATGAGGGGGGGGGGGGAGAAGGCACACGCAGCCAATTAAGACAAACAACAAACTTATACAAGAACATGTATATGTTCAAAAATTAAAGAAATAACTTTGGCGAATGACAAGATTGTTTTCAGATTGTTCAGCCAGATGGCAATTTCAATAAATAGATAGATGAAAAATTTCTGCTGGTGCTTAGAATCTGAATTTTACGGAACTCCTATTATTATTCTTTTTTTTTTATATTATTATCTTTAATCACCCACTCCGTCGACATTTGTAAGCAAAAATACTTATTTAGGGTTTTTAATTTAGTATAATACCACAGTCAGTTTTAAATTTGAATGAGGCTCTTAAAACCCCATGAGTAATTCTCCAGTTACGTGTGTTACATGAAGTTCTGGAAAGCTCGGCAACATATTCATGCTTAAAACGATTATTGTAACAGGTGGGACGCATGGACCCTTTATGAGTACATCTGTGCCGGACAGTCGTGACATTTGGGGTTGGTTCACAAAAAAAAAAAAAAAAAAAAAAAAGGCACGGGACATATAACATATCAGTAGAAACTGTGAACGACCAGAAGCCTTGTGAAAAATTGATTCACAATGTAATTCTTAACAGTGATGTTTTTCCAATGACGTTTTTTCGATGAATATGAAACATTCGTTGTTGTATGGAATACAACCAAATGCCATTTAAACATATTTGAAGTGGAATAGTATTTGTTGAAACAAAGTCACTGTAAACTGAACAGTGTAAAACATTATTTACAATATAGAAACATAGTTTTAAAAAAATTTTTCTTTGTTCTAGCTTTGTTTTACTCAAGTGTATTTTGGAGGTTAAACCAACATTGCGGACATTCAGTAAATTCTTAAATCCTTCGCTGTGATTGATCGCTGTCCAATGCGTCAGCACAAGAAATTAAATAATACAAATTTCCTACGTCAACTTCTCTATGCACACGACCATTTTTAGTAGTGATTCAGTAGGTAAGAAAACATAGATGTTAGTTCTTGAGCGAACGACCTATGTCTGTATGCTTAGTGTATGTTATCAAATGAAGGGTATGGAGAAAGACAATGGTGTTCCACATTTTTTAAATATTTGAGTTTTATGCAGGAACACAATGGTAAGCTCATACTGTACATTCCGATATTAAAGATTAAGCAATATGTCCACAAATGGCAGAGCAGTGCAGTTTCTTATTTTTCATTGGTTGTATATAGTAACTAAAAACATAATTTATAAAGAGTACCGTAGCGGGGTAACTTTGACAACTCAAAATTTTCGTTTTTATGTTATTTATTGACGAAAGTTTCAAGCATTAGCTATAAGGATAAAAGGAATTATTTAAAATACTCGGCTCAGGTTAACTGTTTATTTATCAGAAAACCCAAAAACTAATATGTTAAGTTGTCAAAGTAATGATTTTAATTACATTTCTCTGTCAAATTGTACCTTATCTTTACATATGCCTAACTCAGATGTGATATAACATAGTGGGTTACCATAGTCTCTCCGCATGTCCTTCAATTGAGGGGCTTAGCATGACAGTGGTGTAAGTCACGTAAAGTCATTTTCACAAAAACTATGGGCCTTATTCATAGTCGTGATATAGTTCCGAGATGATCCTGAGATCATCTTGTGCCAGTTAGTCCAGGGTTGGTCCTATAGTCCGGACCAAGTGTTACCTTATTCATAAACGCCAAGTAACGTCGGACTAGATATAGTCCGCGTCTATGAATAAGACAAAAATTAGTCCGACGATAATCCCGCACTAGTCCGGGTCAAAAACGACTATGAATAAGCCCCT
>PNEQ01017625.1:0-39873 GCA_003012365.1 Medauroidea extradentata | reverse complement strand
AAGAATATTTTAAACAATTCCACGAAGCAAGCTCTAAAGGGACTATCTAATTGATACATTTTTTGTACTTGTAAAATTATAAAACGAAGTGTTTATTGCTTATAGATTTATAACTGTAACAGTATTAATTTTTATGATTTATGAAGAATATTTTAAACAATTCCACGAAGCAAGCTCTAAAGGGACTATCTAATTGATATATTTTTTGTACTTGTAAAATTATAAAACGAAGTGTTTAATCCTTTAGATTTATAAGTGTAACAGTATTAATTTTTATGATTTATGAAGAATATTTTTAAACAATTCCACGAAGCAAGCTCTAAAGGGACTATCTAATTGATACATTTTTTGTACTTTTAAAATTATAAAACGAAGTGTTTAATGCTTATAGATTTATAAGTGTAACAGTATTAATTTTATGATTTATGAAGAATATTTTAAACAATTCCACGAAGCAAGCTCTAAAGGGACTATCTAATTGATAAATTTTTTGTACTTGTAAAGTTATAAAACGAAGTGTTTAATGCTTACAGATTTATAAGTGTAACAGTATTAATTTTTATGATTTATGAAGAATAATTTTAAACAATTCCACGAAGCAAGCGTTGTAACAGAGATAAATTTGAATTTTGTGTCGTTATGTTTGAACCTTCAGCAATCGTGGTAGGCTAGTGTGACATCTGCATCTGCCTCCAATGCAGAGGATTACACCCTGTCTTGTTTTGCCATTTACTGTATTTGCCATGCCATTGCAAAACCAGATTTGTTTATACGAAGCGACAGAACATCAATTATTGCGACGTGAAGGGCGACCACAAGTATACCTCAATTACATCACTGTGTGTTAAGGGGGAGTGTTATACCACTTTATTGTATTTTCAGTTTTTGAGACATTACATTTATTCAAATTGTATTATGAAAAATTTCTCTTCGGCAAATCATAGGAATATTTAATTAAGTTGCCATGCAGAATCATTGCAAGAGAATTGTAGGTCAACTTTAAGGAATTCTCGTGTAATGATTCTGGATGGAAAATTAATGAAATGTACAGTACATTATTATTTTTGCCAAGTAGTTTACCATGAAATTATTCTATGCATTGTCGAAAAGAAGATGTTGATAGTACAATTTGAACAAATGTTATGGCTAAAAAACTGAAGATACAGTAATATTGTCTAACACTTCTCCTTACAGTGGCCGTGTGAGTGAACGTATTTTGAGCGTTCAAGGCCTAAAAGCACTGAAGCGAAAAGGACGGCACAGCACGCAAATCACGCCTGAAACCTAGCCCTTAGGCGTAAGTTACTGAACTTGAGTGCATTATTCTCGCCGACAACTCGCTTCTATGATGACATAATATTACACATATGGGTACCGTAAACCGGGGTTGCTTTGGCCATTTTCAGGGTTACTTTGACAATTTAACATATTAGTTTTTGGGTTTTCTGGTAAATAAACAGATAATCTGAGCCGAGTATTTTAAATAGTTCCTTTTACCCTTATAGCTAATGCTTGAAACTTTCGTCATTAAATAACATAAAAACCAAAATTTTGAGTTGTCAAAGTTACCCCGCTAGGTCAAAGACATACGGTACAGTATACACGCCCATACCTTTCCAAGATTTCTGCGCCTAGATTTTCATACAAATACAAATAACAAAAACACCCACTGTCTTCGTTTTCGGCCGTAGAAACGCATACAGGACCTGAAATGGGTATATACGTGTGTAACGTATTTCGAATGCTATTACTTAAGGCTTGGTTTCAGTAACCATATAGAATTTTATTATTCCTCCCTTTTTTGAAATTGTGAGAAGAATAGTGTTAATTCGGCGACTATAACGCAAATTCTATTTACCTTGAGCTACAATACAAACATGGCAATAGAACTAGTAATGTTTAGTAAGGTCGCAATTTGTCGGGCAAATTATGAATATAAAAAAATTGTCATACAGATTGCGGCGTAATTATATGTTAACAGCTGAATCGCAATGTCTGTACTGCAGCGAAATGTAAATAGAATTTGAGGTATAATAGCATATTTAACATTTTTTATTGTAAGAATTCCATAAAAGGGAAAAATAATAAAATTCAATATGGCGACTGAAACCAGGTCTTAACAGGTTTCGTTGCCCGAATGCCAACGTTTCCTCCATCCGCCCGCGCTGCACCCTTAGACCTACTTGCAAGTGTGAGAGAGTGAGTGAGAGATTTTGGTCAGCACGTAACATCGAGGTTTTAAGCGCTGGTGGGGGTGACATGATTCAAGTATGGAGCGGCGCCGGAATGACTGGGCGGAGGAAACGGGAGATTCCCGAGAAAACTCTTCAACCTGCGGCATCGTCCGGCACTATTCCCACATGCGAAAATCCTCGGACCAATCCTTCCCGGAATCGAACCCGGATTGCCTTGGTGGGAGGCGATAGGTCTGACCCCTCGGCCACCGCGGTCCCTACTTGCAAATGTAACGCAGAACACGGCATACTTTTACTTCTCTCATCGCCTTGCCTCTTCCGTCAAATGTTATTAACTAGGCTTTCTGCCGGCGTTCTCATAAAACCTGTACTCACCATTTGGAATATGTCTTTGGCTTCAGTTATTTGTCTTGAGCCTTTACCTGTGACATTCCTTATGGGTCATCGGGAAAATTTTAGTCTTCATTATGCAAGGCATGCCACTTATCAAATTCTTCGAGCCTTCTGCCGATCTTGTTGGCAAACTCGTTCCGTATCTTGTGGTATATTTCTTCATGCACATTATATCCCACGTTTAATTCACGGCATTCACTCTCCACCCCATCTTCAAGCCGAGCTACCTTGAATCTTTTGGCAATTATTTATAACGTGTTCAATGGTGTCGTCAGCACCACAGACATGACAGAGTGGTGAGGTCTGTTCACATAGTTTTGCCTTGAAGTAAGGTTAATTCCACAACAGGTTATAAAGATCAATGTTATAAGTTTGTCACAGGGAAAATTTCTACTGCTTGAGCGCTGGTGTCGGTACTGCACCAAAAACTGACCAATCACAGAGTTTTCCTGAATTTTAAGTTTCATCAAGTTGATAATTTAAAACGCGAAATTGGATTCTCCTCACTTTAAAATTAAATTAAATTACTTTAATTATTTACAAGTTCAATTAAATTTAATTTTATTACGGTTTCGTATTTATATGGTACATTAGCGACTGAAGCGCAAATAGTGGCAGAAAAATTTTCCCGTGCCAAACTCTCCCGTAAGAAAACATATTTTCTTTCTAATGTGTAGTAGAATTTACCTTATTTGAAGTTACCATGACCAGTAGCCAGTTGAGTATTATGATGAGTTGTCGGTCGTCTCTGTTCCTAAACAAACATGACTTACACACACTGAGCAGTTTTCGAATAATCTTGTATCGGCGGAAGCTCTACACTCCTCTCGACGGTCTGTGTAGGCTGCAGCCATAACAGAAAATTGAAACCGTTAAACTGCTTTGGACTGATAACCAAATGTCGCAGTTTTCTTGCAACATATTAATTTGATGTCGAGGAATTTCGTATTTTTAAGACAAAAGCCCTATTATAGTTAAGCATAAGTCAGTCTATTTCTACGTTTTCAATATCTGACCTGACAATAGATCGTTCGATCAACCTTTCAACAGGCATACATCGAGGGAAAGATGGGCTTTACACAAATGTCAACCGTAGTGTAATTATAATTTATTTGTTTGTCGACATACGCCATTGCTCATGTTTTGCTGATAAAGCTTGTGTTGAATGACAAAGTACAAAAAAGAAAAAAAAAGAAAAAATGTATAAAATATACAAAAAAATTCCAGAAAATTCTGTCAGGTTTTTCGACCTTTTTTACTTTTTTTAACTAATTATTATATAAGACAACAAAGACTTCTAAAGATAGAATTCAGTCGAATGCCGACATAACATTCACAAATATAGAACCAATATGAAAAAAATATGGATATAGACAAAAACAGTGAACAGTGGACAACAAACCAAAGACAATAGACAACATAACACAAGTTAAAAGCAACTAAAAAAAGGCAATGTTTCGGCAATTGCAATCTATTCCCGGATTCAGGCTGAGACACAGCTGGTCGGAACCCCAAGATGCTAATGAAGTTCGTTGGAAAATTGGGGTTATTGCTTGATTCTAGTATACTCATTTACCGGAATAACCGAAGGATACAATTATTAAATCGATAATCTGTAAGTTAGTCAACAGTTACAGACATGCATCGCTGAAAGAAAAGCCTATTGGTCACCACAATATATTTTGTTATTATGAACTTTACCAACATTTGTTGTACTAAGGAATCATCCGACTCCCAGTTGCAAAACATTTGGTGGTTTTAGTTTTACTCTCTGATAAATATGGAATACATACTCTGTTTGGATACAAAAAAAATGCCAGATTCATTTCGAACATGACTTCAGATATTTTGTCATTCAGGACCGTATTAATTTCGCGGATTTTCCTTTCCGTTCTGTCTTTCCTTGCGTCTTCTGTCGAAGTATGAAATGTCGGACATCTTAAATCCTTACCAACTCTCTGACAGCACATTATTTTCCCGGACCACTTGTTGGAGAAAAGAATGAAAAAAAAAAAAAAAAAAAAAACTCTTCAGAAATGTGGACCAGAATGTCCGAAATCGAATATCCAACAGCAGCTCGTCATCGGACAGAATGCTGGATAAAATGTATCCTTGGAATGGGAAGACGCGCTTCAGAACGACTCGAATTTCTAACTTATTATCTCCGACATCTAATTTAATAACGCGGCGCACATGAGGACGGCCGCTTCTTTCATTTCGCCGACGATAATTCAAGGAGCATGGTAAGAATTTCTCCAGTCCGTTTCCTTTTCTGGCACAAGATGTTTCGTCAAATGTGTTTCACAAGATTTTCTTTCGGAATTTAAGACTTTATAGAGATGAACAAATTATATGCGCCGGAGATTTTATAAGTTGTCATTATTATGTTAACATGTTATTATTTGAACAGTAATGTATGTATAAATGCACGTATGTATGTGTGAATTCCAAACCATGCTAACTCCAAAAGTTATGAAATAGCATTAAAAAAATATTTTTCGTGTGCATTTATATCTATCTGAAATGTGTTACTGATCAAAATACAGTCATTTTACTGTGGTAAGTAACATATTTCAGAAAGTAACAAATAAACACAATAAAAATAATATCTTCATTTTTTTTGCTAATTCTTTCATTTTGGAGTTAACATGATTTGAAATATAGGTCCCTATATATTATCTTCCAAGCAGCTCTAATTAGCCATATAAAGATATACATGATGATACTTGCTTGGAAGTTAAGAAGAATGTGGAAATGAATGTGAATGCTTTGCGTGATACTACAGGTTCTAATCTCAAATATTGTTAATAATAATAATAATAATAATAATAATAATAATAATAATAATAATAATAATAATAAAAACAATTATATAAGGTATCGATTTCATATCGTTTGCCTTACACATGTTAGTGAGGATATAAAGTATATGAATCTGACAATGGTTGTCGTTGTAAGGATTAAGCTAAGGAAAAATTAACGGTATGCATATTTAAAATTTAAAAAAATTAAGTTTTTATATTATGTTTAAATTACCACGTGACAATGTATAAAGACCTTCTTTTCTACTGTTATGAAGTTTCAAATGACTAACGTAAACGGAAAATATATTTAGTAGCAGCTACAAAATATTTTGTTGGTGTTCACCCTGCTAAATATTTTTGTGGTCACCACAAAATAAACGTATGTTCTACGCAAAATAGTTTAGCGCGATAGATCTCTTACAAAATTTCCTATTATTGTATACTTTTTGGGCGATAAATACACATTCATAAACCTCTTTGCCTGCATAGCGCAAATATCAGCGCATAGTTGGACTTAAGCTTATTTTATAACAGAGACTTAAGCCATAGTATTTTATCAACAAAAACAAATATTAGTTATCTTAAAAAAAGAACAAAAATAATTTTTGATGAGCACTATGTTGAAGCTACTATGTGATGCAACCAAGTTTCAATTGTCGGTTTGGAAAACCACAAGTCTTGGGGCACTTTGTGGAAGTCTTTCGGCGACATCCTATAACCATGTATCTGTCGAGAAAAATCTCTCCCGTAAGTTGGAAGTACTGAGAAGCCGCGTAGATCCGGAAGGAAAAAAAAAAAAAAAAGAAATAAAAGACCGTAGTGTGCCTCCTTCATGACGAGCTGGATCCAAGTAGTATCTCTCCCACGAGTTAGCTTCATATTTTCCTGGAACGAAAAAACGGGGCATCTGTAACGAATTTGACGGCAGCTCAAAAGAGGGGAGTGCCGGGTTGCGTTAGTTGGGTTGTAAGGGGCAAGAGGAGACGGTGAGAGAAAGAGAGTTAGAGGAGGGGGGAGGAGCAGAAAGAGACGGTGGTTTTCGGGCATGGGGGCTCGAATTGAAAACTGGCGGGTGCGGATTACGTGATAAAATCGCGGGTTCTGGACGGAGACCACACTTCTCTCAGAGGGTCATCTCCCCCCGCCCCAACCAAAGAATCTTGCCCCTAGACTACCGTCCACAAAGACTCTGCTTTCTACTCGGAAGCGACGCCGAGCGCATGGAAAACTAATTACGGAAACGTTAGCCATGGCTCACGGGCGGCGTTTCGTGTCGTGAGAAGAAGCGAAACGATGATGCCTTTATGATCTGCTCGGAGGCCGATGCCGACATATTTTTTTCCCACCGGTAGTTCAGGCTACTGTGCATCCGGTATCCCTATTGGATCCTCTAATAGATCCTCGACCATAATTTTAACTTCACACTGTCTATTGTAAGGTTGCATATTGTGTATAGCACCACCTGTCAGCACTCTTGGAATATTCTAGTTAATCGACTGGCCGTCTTCGAGCTGTTATCATTGATCGTTTGATAGCTTTTTGCTTACCCATTCCCCCACTCTCTTTTACAAGCGTTTTCCCTCGAAATAAACGTAGATGTTTGCTTAAAGCTTGACCGCATTGCTCCGGGCTAGAAATACACCTTCTGATTTATGATAATAGTTCAGATTATACTTTTCCTCGAAGAACACATTTCAGAGAAAAATTGGACAGCGCTATGCACCAGATTATGCACCAACTTGTAGCTATCAGTTGAAAATTCTATATAGGTTTTTTGGATTTCGAGAAGCAAACTTACGAAATGTATATTAGTCCTATAAATCCAATAGTCATAACCACAGGATATAAGAGTAAAATAATTTTTATAAGACAGTTTCGAAGCTGATATATATATATATATATATATATATATATATATATATATATATATATACACACACACATATACACACCTAACTACTAGCAGTTGATTAATGCAAAACACCGTCAAATTTTCTTTCATCAAGTACTTACAAAATTTCATGCACGCTATTCCCGAGACCTCCAACGTGGATATGTACTATTCTTTTTGCACATATTTGTTCCGTAATCTGCTGCTCAGATTTATATGAAACTTTAAGAATATTCTGCAGAGAAATTCAGCATAAAACAGTGTTCTACAGTTTACTTTAGTTTAGACTTATTACTAATGTAATGATAGGGTCAGCGATAAAGTTTAGTGGTTGCAACAGAACATATGAAAAAATTGCGCTCGAGTTTGGTGATTTGCGTAAGAGCATTGGAGCACAAGACGCATATGTTAATTTAACCCTTATCGTCCTTCGCTTCTTGGTTTAACGCGCACAACCGCTCCAGTTATGTGCTTCCCATGTATTTGGTTTACTTTACAGTGAGCACACCACATCACACGTGATTAAGAAATATATTTATTTGGGCTATAGAAGTAAAGGTTTCGAGAGTTGTAAAATGTTAACACTATTTTTTAGTTACTTGTAAGTTTTCGTATTTAAAATAGTAAAGATGGAGGCATATTGTATCTCAGTAGTATTCAGTTTGTCCTGAACAGCCCATACCTACATTCGCTGGCAGCAAGCATATGTACTCGGGTATGCACAAAATGTATTTTTTAATGTTGTAACCTACAACACAAGTATTACATAACATAAAATAAATTATTTTGAGTCCTACTTATGTTAAATAGTCCGACCGCTCGACTCAGTGGTCAGCGGTGAGGTGGTTTTACAAACCTTTAACAACGATGGCTTAAGAGTGTGTCGCATATAATTCAGTGCTAAGAGCATCAGTTCAAAATTGTAGGCTTCTTGAAGCCAGTTTTAAAAAAAATCAAACAATTTTAGGCTATAGTTGTTGCCAACTTTCTGACCAATTATTATCTCGATCTACGTTTATCTGAAGAACAATCGCTGACGCCAAAAATTCTTTTGTTTAATTGCAGCGCAAGAGATCACTCTTTAAAAATGCATCTTTCTGGGTAAATTTTTGCTCATAAAGTATGCTAATATAATTATCAAGGATTGCTGTTTTGCAGTTATTCTATATTGACTTTCAAAAAGTGTAGTTCTCAATTTA
The DNA here is from genome assembly GCA_003012365.1 of Medauroidea extradentata. Taxonomy (NCBI): domain Eukaryota; kingdom Metazoa; phylum Arthropoda; class Insecta; order Phasmatodea; family Phasmatidae; genus Medauroidea; species Medauroidea extradentata. Next base: position 31,391 of record PNEQ01017625.1, on the reverse strand, counting down.
AAGACCTCAGCGCTTATTTATCTACCACGTCCTCTTAAACAAGATTATCGTAAATATAGATAACGATTAACTAAAAGGACAGTCGAAAAATGGTTTACAATTGATATGTACCTTAAACTCAGCTAAAAATAGTTTGAGAAATTAAAAAAAAAAAAATGTGTTTACTCGTAGGAATGCGACTTTGAGGCCAGTATGTTTAATTCTTTATGCAATTAGGTGTGGTACTAGTTTTGAGGAAAATCGTTTCATGAGTGCTAAAATGTTAACAGAATTATACGTGGTAATTTTTTTGTAATTGGAGAGTACAGTATTTTTATTACGTTTCGAAAGTATTACCTACATTATTCATGATTTAATAAATGTCAAATATTAAAGTTGAATGAAGTGGTAGTTACTGCTTCTGATAAACGGTAGCTGCACTACATGAATTTATTGTAATATAGTGTCCCGCTTAAAACGTAAATTAGTTAATGAGAGCTTAGCTCTAAGAGGAACCGATCGCCCTAACGGAAGTCCAGAGCAATCGTTTTCGGCTAAAGCAAAGGTAGTTAAGAGTGCGTGGTAGATAAATAGACGTGGAAAACATCAATTGATTTCTACGCTTTTTACGGAGCAGATGTGGATAAAATACTCAATGACAATCGTAGATAATGGTATTTGCCAACTTTATGAGTAAATATTTATCCAGAATTACTAATTTGTTACACGTGATCTCTTGCGCCGCAGTTAAATGCACGAGGTTCCGGCGTCAGTGATTGTGCGTCAGATGTTCGTAACACTGGAAACAGTTTTGTTTAAAACGTCGGCTAAAACTATTGTCTAGGATTGCTATTGATTAATTTACGCAAATTGACTTCAAGGAAACTACGATTATAGATTAATACTTTTAGCGTAGAATTATGTACCACGCCCTCTTAATGGCACCGCCTACCCGAGCGTTAGAGGCTCAGAAAAGACGGAACTATAAGGGCGACGTTGAAGCGTGTATCAAATACCACATCGCCACAACGAGCCGAGCGCTAACTAACGTGCAAGGTATTCCTGCCGATTCACGTTTACTATATAATTTTATTGGTAGTAAGTCTGTAGCAATCTGGGTTATGCTTGTATCCGGTTAGTACATTTTGAAGTACGGCAGTCTGAAATTTCTGTTTTTTAGCCGTGTTGGAGGGCTTAGAAGTAGTTTTTTTTATGAGTATAGTGTCTACTTTTCTGCCTTATCCGAAGTGTGTTTTTTTTCGAACATTGGCACGACTGGTACATATTTCCCGCTAATTACATGGCGTTTGAAGCGCGTGTTAGGTGACACCTTCTAAGGTACTTATCGTAAATAGTTCAAATTTGGATCAGGAAAAATTATATTGAAATGGATTCTCGTTTATCTGTGTGTAGATAGCAAAACAATTAATCGCGGTTTCATGTTTTATCAAATTACAAACAATGAATTTTATTTTGTACAGTTGATCATTAAAACGAGGAAAGTAAAATTTCTACAATTTTGTAGTTACTGACTGGCGGGTGAAAAATTTAAAATTGCGGTTTTCCAAGCGATTACATGTTTTCGTCCGACGCTTAACCTACTTACCGAACAATTCATTGTAAGGTTCTTAACTCGCTGTTCCACATGCTGTTTGGAGGAAGCGAAGAAAGAGAATGTTTCCGTTTATCCTTTTGAAATATTAACGTATACATTACGGAGCAAGCAGGCGCTTTTAGCAGCTCGGGGAAATTCTGCGCATATCTCCGGAAAAGTATTCCGAGTTGTACGTAGCCGGACTTTACAGGAGGGTTAATCCTTCGCGGAACTTAATTTTCATTTCCAGCTCACATCGTCCTGCGAGAAAAAGAGGGAGTTGGAGAGAGAACGTAACGAGAGGGGAAAAAAATATGTTTCTCTTTGCCCTCCACCCCTTCCCAAGGTTGAAGAGACCCGGAGCTCAGGACCCCGAAGTGTTCCGGGCAAGGGATGCTGTTCAATTTGTCACTGCGAATGTGCCACGGGACTCGGGGTACTTGTGTGTCCAGTGATAATTACAGTAGTGCTTGCTGCAGTCCTAGTAGCCTGGGCCCACGTGCGTGCATCAGCCGTCCAAGTACCACTGCCAGGGTACTTGAGAGGTGTCACGTGCGTGCTAAATTGGCTCAACACAACTGATGAGCAGACTTTCAAAACCAGGCATACCCGTCATATTCAAATTTACAGGAAAGCGATGCCAAAGAAAAACTAAATATGACATGTTTATTATCGTACGTAATTTGAACATTCAAATAATGGTTTTGAATATGACAGATAAACGTCACTTTTCGTTCGCAAGTAAAGAAATATTTGCCATGTCTAGTCCTAAATGTACAATTTGAACGTAGTTTCTCTTCTAAGGTATTAAACATTCCATAGGTGACAATTTCTTGACTCTTCACCTTCCGACAGACAGCAGAACCTTGCTTTGAAAGCAAAAATGCAGAGGGGTGGACTTGTCTGGTTTTCGATGAAAACACACTCTCCTAGTTTTTAAATGGGACAGGTAATTTCTTTTTAACTATATTTGATTAGATATTCGTGTGTAACTGACTAAACTCGTATAAGAAAATATGTTTAACTAATTTTTGGATTTTTGTACACGTGTCTGGCTTTGGAATTGACACATCCTCTTTCCTATACCATAGAGAAAATACGTTTTTATTTATTGATTGTTTTATACAACCTGAAACAGGTTCACTATCTTGGTAGAGATTCACAGAAAAAAATAAGCATGGCATCATAAATTCGTAACTGGATTTATTTACTTGGACATACTCCATTGCGAAATAAATGACTGTCAAAAGAAAACTAAAAATCAGGCAAGAAAACATAAATAAGCAGAGTATGCTTTAGTCATCAGGATACATTCACAACATGACATTCCAAAACTGGAACAAACAGAAAATAAAAGAAATAACAAAAATTTTTGTTATTGCTTTTATTTTCTGTTTGTTCCTTGTTTTATCTGACCACCTTCCAGTTTTGGAATTTCATGTTGTGTATGTATCCTGATGACTAAAGCATACTCTGCTTGTTTATGTTTTCTTGTCTTATTTTTAGTTTTCTTTTGACAGTCATTTATTTCGCAATGGAGTATGTCCAAGTAAATAAATCCAGTCATGCACTCCCATTGCACAGTTCTTTCAAAGATCATATCATAAATTCGTGATCAACATAGATTCGAATGTTTAATATTATATAATTTTCCAGTATGAATAAGGAAATGTGATGACTGATATTTTTAGTGTGCTCTCCATCCTTCATATACATTCACATGATGACGCCACATCCTCGGGTTAAAACAGAGACGAGAAAATAATACGGATAGAGCATTAGCAAGCTTTAACGAGGTCGAATTAAATTCGTATATACACGTAACTATATGGCGGCATAGTTTCCAAGCGGAGTCAGTTGTTCCTGTAGGAATACTGATAAGGCTATGGCTGGACAACTATCAGTCGATTTATACACGTTGGTAATTTTTTTTCACGTATTTATATGGCTGATGGCCTTTAGCCCAATCCGTCTCAAGGACTCGCACACCACTTCCTAGAGCACATCATGATCCATCTGCTTGTTTGTCTCATCTTATTTTAAATCTTTTAGTTAATATATTTATTTAGGTGAAAACTTTTGTTTGAGGAAAATGAGAGTGTGATTGACATTGTATAAATATTTTTTCTGACATAAAGACTTTAATTATACAGTCTGGAAGTTGGGATCTACTTTTCTTGATACTCACGTGCCAACGCCGTACTTAAACGTGATATGTGATTCCTGAAATATCCCATCATTTCTCTCGATGTTACTTAAAATATCCAGCTCATATTTTACCTACCTCACTGAACACTGTATTAATTCATGTTTTTCGTGTGTCTGTCCTATTCTGTCCAAATCTTTCCTCCCCTACTCGAGCCACAAAAATATTGTCATACAGAAGCGAAATGGCGTGGCGGTAGACACAGATCTTGTATTGTGAACGAATCTTTATTGGAAATATCTCGTTCTATCTTGTTCGCCGGCAGCTGCTCACATTCCACCATATTCCGGGCCAGTGACCCCATAAAGAAATTTTTGTGTACTTTTACAAAAAGAGTTGGAAACACGTTTAGATAAAATTTTTCACGTTTACAAAAATATTGCAAATTTTCCAGGAAATGGTTAAAAATATACAAATATGTGTGTGTCTGTACCACATTTTTGTACATTTAAAAATAATTTTTGTACGTTTAAAACTAAATTCTTATACATTTTACAACATTTGTCTGAACTGGCACAAAAAAAAAAAAAATCCTAGCCAACCAACTTTCAAGAATTTTTTTTGGTAAAATTACAAAACAAATTTGTAAAACGAGACTGGCTTTCAAAGGTTATTTTGTTTAGCATCGAAAAATCTGCTCATTAAAATGCATCCCACTAGTCCCTTAAGGTATTTGGAAAATTTATACCACTTTAATGACCTGCGACATTCTTGTTGTAGTACCTGAACTTATAAATGTGATATTAGTTAACTAACTTTTTCTTGTAAAAATACGATTTTTGTTGCTGTACATCTCGTGTGGCTATATAGTCCGCCTTACGTGTGGCAGTAGGCCTATTCAGTTCATATGTACAAGAATAAGGGATTGTTTACGCATGAAAACTTAAACATTTATATGCGTTATGGCGTATCCAGACGATCTGAATGTTCGTTTTTCAATTCGACGGTTTCTTGTAGAACTTAGCAAGCGGTGTGCGTGAGTAGGGTTTCCTTAAGCGCTATAAGAAATAACTGTATTTCATTTATTAAGTAACAATTCTGAGGAATTAGCCAATGAAGGCTCAGACTAAGAAAATAGCACCAATGGTCAAAACTACTGTATTAACAAAGCTAGACCTATGAGCAGTCATTCATCCATTGTAACCGACTCCTCTCTGAATGAAAATACTGAACACGATATTTTGCAATAAGCTTGTCAAAAATTAATTTAACGCCGAATTGATGGTTCTCATCACTACCATAAACTGGCGGCTTTATCGGTTGTTTCCATTGGCTTGAATTGTGGTTTAACGATTTTTATTGTGAACTGGTTTTAGTGAACATTGTTTTCCGGGTGTGCGAACAACGCTTTTAGTATAATTTTTTACGCTTAATTTTTTTCTTCTTTTGCGAGAAACGTGGTTATATTTCGTTACCAACTTGAGTACAATTTAAATACGTTTTTACATAGCACCTAGCTGTACTGCCAACTGACAACTGCGTAAGAATGAACCATACATCAGGCCTACATATTACCATCGAGCAAGACACACATAGAGCATAACACAATGGTACCAACTAGATAATAATAATTTATCATCATTAAAAACAGTCAGACACTAAATTGCATCAAATGTCACACATCTAAGGAGTTGATATCAATGGAAATCAATATGCAACTCAGATTTGTATATCACTGACTCCTGGCTCGTACGCCACAAACAATAGTTGGAATGAAATATTTGTTTCCCAGTAGTTTTTCATGAGCTTATGTTTGAATTGCTGGCGTGCAAAAATTGGTACTGTTTATTGAATTCATTATTAAAACGATTTGACAGTATTGAAATGTGCTTAGGTTATCCAATACTACAATTTTTTAGTTCCAAAATAGGTTTTTACTGTTATAAAATACGAAACATATTTTTTATTCTACTTAGTTAGTTATGGAGTTATAAATTAATAAACAGCCAAATGTTACATGCACTTGGTACGAACAATAAGCACAAGCCACGGGTGTGACATGGTCGATTGTTGCCCTGAACTCTCACGGCGAGTGACCGCACTGGCCGGGGATCGATACTTGTCAGGGTGAGTAATTGGACACGAAAGTGCAATTCTGGATATTTCATATTTGCGCCTCGCCCCACGTCCACCAGCTAGCTCTCCGGACACTCCGGAGACGGGTAGGAGAGGGTGAGTGGAGAAGGGTGAATTTGCGGGGATGGGGGTCGCTGTTGGGAGCTATTCACGCGCGCGCAGACCCTGGGACCCTCCCTTACCGAGGACCCTCTCGGAAACAACCCCCTTAACCCTCCATTGACCTTAAATTTGAAACAAATGACGAGTGGGTTTGGTAAGGGGAAGGGAGAGGGGAGTCGAGAGAACCGACCTGGTGGTGGGAAGGGGGTAGTGCTAAGGCTCGGAGTAGGAGAAATAGGGAGGGTTTGCGCAGCTGTTGCTGAGCGGGCAAATGCAAATGTCCTGTCCGGTCCGGCTGATGACAATTGGCTGGCCGTCGAGGGTTCCGGATCGCTCCGGGCAGCTTTTCCTCCCCGGAGTGAAGTGATGAATTCTGGGCAAGGCCACCACTGCCCTGTGATGGACCTGCGGGCGCGGAAAAAAGGACCCTGTGTTTTGAGGGGTGAATGGAGGCAAGAGGAGAAATGAGTGAATAATGCGTATGCGTTCACGAGCCGTCAATTCATTAGCGACGCATATTTATTTTGCTTCAGGGCTTGTTCCTAGCTTTTTTTCAAGACTAATGCCAATATCTCAAATATTTTTTTAACCAAAAGCTTTGAAAACATTTGAGATAGTATGCAGCCATACGATGCACAATACTGCAGAAACGTTTTTTTTTTTTAAATAATGTACCATTCGTCAGTACAAAAATGTTTTGCTTTATTTTGACATACTTTCATGATCAAAAAAACGCAGTACTTTGGGTTAAGAAATCTAAAAAACCGTTCAGTACATTGCTACAAAAAAATTCATCTACAAATTATGACATATTAGTGTCAAAACTGTGATGTAAAATTTTGATATGAGTAGTAGGTAGCAAACAAAAAAAAAAATATATATATATATATATACTTTTTTTTTTTCGAAATCACTGCAAAACTAAGGAACAAGCCCTTAAAGACACTAAAATCGCGAAAGATTCACAGCCAACAATGTCACCAATATACTGCAGTATCTTTATCCTACTATTGTTCACTCTAAATAAATAGTTGTATATTTGTCACACGTGCATATAGGAGCAACAAGAAAGTATGTATAGTAGAATTGTTTCCCACACATCCATGGTAGCACTCCTAAAATTATTTTATAAAACAGTCAAATGTGTACTGAAGATACCAGGCTTGTATTGTAACAACTGTAAAAATTGCATATTTACAAGGCGGAATTATGGTAACTTGGTTTAGGTGAATTACTTCTTAAACATTTTAGGAAGTTTTTTTACAATGTTGGATGATGCAATTGGTAAGGAAACGTATAATTTTCCCGAAAACTGTTTTTCCGAATAATATTTTTGCTCTATTCTGCGTTGAAATCGTTTTCCCTGAAAACTAGTTTCCCGAAAATCGTTTGTCGAAAATTATTCATCAGAAAAGTAATTTTGCCGAAAGTCGTTTTGCCTAACTTTTCAGTATCTTTAACTTCACAGTAAGTCATAATATGTGTGAACAGTTTTGGCACGAATTGCACACGTTGTATATTAAAGTTGTACTGCTATAACAGTTTTTTAAAGAGAGAAACAATGTTTCAAGTAAACGATACCCAACAGGCAAAGTTTGTAGTACGAGTGGACAGTTCTAGGACAAATCACACACGTTCTGTATTAAAGCTGGTCATTTCTAACCGGGTTTTGTTGAAGAGAGAAATACTGCTTAAAATTAACAATTCCCAACAGGTGAAGTTTGTAATACGAGTGTACAGTCAGGGGCGCATCCAAAGGAGTGTGTACAGGGACCATTGTCCTTCCCGAGATTGCTCCCAAAAATTAAACCAGGTAAATACCTAGTAAAATACTAAAAATATATATAATCTTACACTTTTCTTAACACTTTATAAAAGACAACACAAAATTTACAACACAATCATGGTTACATGAATTTGTGTTGCAATAATATACTCAATAGTTGTTTATTAAAGATATAACAAATATTATTTTTTTACGTAATATTAAATAAAACTTTCTGGTTAATATATTTCAAAATTCTTTGTGCTATTCAGTTTATTCATTACAATTATAGTATGCGTTTCAAGGCCGAACACAATTAGGCCTATAGACGCGGGGAAGCAGAGGATTAAGAATGTATCTAGTTATTTTTATTGACACAAAGATTTGCACGTTTAAAACATGATTTAACCGTAAAATATATTACGATTTCTTAAAGACGCATTTCAATTTTTTGTTTCTGAAACTCTTTAAAGAGTACCTTTTTGCATTTTAAAACCAAAATTTTTTCCTGGGGTATGGCCTTCGGACCCCGCGTATTTTTGGTTGAGGTGTGTATATTTATTCTTTTAAAGGTGTGGCACCCTTCCTAAGAAACAGAGCTGGATTCAGCACAAATCACACGCGTTCTGTATTAAAGCTGTACAGTTCTAACAGTTTTTTAAAGTGAAAAACAGTGCTTTAAATAAATGATAGACGATAACAATAGAAAACCTTCAATCTTATACACAGCACGTTGGAGCCTAGAAAACAGTCACATTTTCCAGTGATTTGCCTGTGTCTCTATCTATGCTGCTTTTTCAAATGGTAACGTAGGAATAATTCAGTGCTGTAGCGTGCACAATGAAAGCGCTGCCTACAGTTCATATTAACTTCATCGACACAAGTTAGTTGTATAAGGTGAAAATAATTTTTAAAGCTCCCTGGAATATTTTTTTTTCCCGGCAACTATAAGTAGGGCAGTTTTGAAATTAATGCATTTCATTCTTATGGTAATTAATGTTGTGGGTACTAGTTTTGTCTTGAGATGTATGGATGATTGTACAATAAGTGTCAAATTCTTTTGTCTCTAAAATGAACCATTTCATATTCAAAACTGCGTTTCACTCTAGACGGCTGTTGGCAGTTAAAATCAGTAATGTGAGAACATCTCAAATCATGAAGTGAAGTTTATATATCTTCATTCTCTTCCTCTTTGGATAAAATATGACATCAAACACGTATCCTGAAGCGGGAGTTTACTGCGTGCACGCGAACTTAAGAAATTCTCACTAACGCCTCACAGATGAAGTTGAAAGTATCAATTTTGTATCCAAACACGTAACTTGAAACAGGTAACCATATTAGCAGCTGTAATAGGAACCATATTAAGTTTATCAGTTTTTCTGTTTTTTATGCACCGATACCTTTAAGGTGAAATATTCTAGATTCAGTACTATACGATTTGATATTCCGCCTTACACCCAAGAAATCTCTATTTTAATAGCCAGTGATTAATTTAACAATAAACGTAAACCTCAGTTTATAGTTATGTCTCGACATGATTCAAATTTAGGATGTGAGCTTACACGATGATATGTTATAATAATTAGAAAAATAATAACTTATTTATCTATTTACTTAAGTGCCAACCAACCGATAAACCTTTGACAGGTGGCACTGAAACATATAGCCTACAAAGACAGAAAAACATAAAAAGACACAAAACATTATACACAGTACACATGCGTGTAAGAAACACAACACAAATAACTTACATATGTACACGTACACGGAAACTTACAAACACATAAAAACATTAAGAATAAACGTAACTGCGAAAACTGTGTATTAATTTAATGTGTAAAATGTCTGAGATAATAAAAATCAGTACTTACAATTTTAATGATTATTGAAAGAGATTTTATGAAATGAAATAATTAAGCACATTTCTTAGCTTAAACAACATTGAATGGTTATTATTATTGTTATTGTAAGGTTTATTTAGACCAGCTACTCCATAAGCTGTTTACTTGGAAATGAACACTTTTAAATCACTGAAATTATATATTTTTATCGATTCCTATTTTATCACCTCAATTTATGAACATAAACACTGACGTGTCGAAAAATTAGTATGTGAAGTTCTATGCTCTTAAAAATTAGCATCAGAGAACACAGTTAATTTTACTTTCGATTTGTGATAAACGGCTCGGCCTATGATTTTTGCTGGCATAGGTTTTAATGGTTAATAAACGGCTGAAGTTCATTATAAGGATCCCAATTTTACTACCTAACAATTTAATTAGTGAGTATTTTTACATGAAAACATGTAGAGTGTAATTTTTTTTTTAATGTTTACTGTCTGAACTGTAATTTTAAAATTTTCATTTAAAATCGAATTATTATTTAGAAAATCGGTTATACAGAAATATACTGTCAATAAATTTGGCGTGGAACTGATTTTATTCAGTAAGTTAGCCTATCCTAAAATTGGAAAACTAAGAATTTATTTATATTCCACAAATCGACTCAATGGTTGCAAATTAAGTAAGCACATAACTATTGAAGGCATTAAAAAGAGCCCACTTTAGTTTTAATAGCCTATATGCAGTTGTGGATGTTCAGTGTGGTATTATGGATGCAGCGTAGTACGCAAATACTTATCTTGTGTTAATGCCTTCTGTCAGTGAATTGTTCTAGACAATTGGCTAACAGATTTATGTTAGAATAACGTCTGGTGATTTCGCAGATACTTCTGATGCTTCGTAATCAATTCACACAGGTTTGATTAAATTCTTTAATAAATGGTCTGATTAAAATTTTTGTAATGTGCCTCTGAAAATAAGTTAGATATTAAAAAAATATTAAGGATGTATAAGGCACGGAAAAATATTCGCTGACATACTCTTTGTCTTGGCACGAACGACTTGTCTCTAGTCACAAGATTCCAAACTTATAAAATATGTATTAAATATACATTTTATTCTTGAGTCCTTATTTTAAGTATTACCATCCATAGGTCATGCAGGATAAAGTGAGCACTTATGAAGACTGCCTTGCCAAGAACAATAACTTAAAAATATTACTACTGCGACCTACGACGTTAAGTGTTATGTACAGGACGTTACAACCACTTTTATTATTGCTTAGGGTACATTTTTCACAATGAAAAGTGATGGGAAACTATACAAACTATTTCGAAAAGAAAAAAAAAACTAGGATTTCAAAAGTGCTTACTTTATCCCGAACCACCAACAATATGATTTATTTTACACTCTATAACACGTTCCTATGTCATCTACTCAATAAAACTCTAACACTGACTTACTGACAGACTACGCACAGCCTAAACCGCTTGTTCTAGAAGCTTTACACTGGAAGCCCTTATGTAACGTACGTGAGCATAAAGAAAGGATTTTTGAAAATTGTCACTTAAGGGGGATAAATAGGGGATGAAAATTTGTACGGATATTCGTTATTTTAAAGTTAGAAATATGGAAATTGGTGTTATGGTTTTGTTTATAAATAAAAGTCAGTTTTATCAGCGTTTTTGGAAAATCATTCCCAAATGTATTGAAATAAGGGACGATAATTTGTATGTGAAATACGTAATTTTTGATGTTAGAAGAATGGATTTTGTATTTTAGGGTTCCGAAGAAGTTAGAAAGTAAGTACCTAATAAATAGTACGTTCTGACAGGTTTTAAAGAGTTGGGTTATCAGAAGAGAAATGCCATGAATGAAATTGAAAATATTGTTAAAGCCCTTATTTGTTTACGCAGAACACATTCATCGCTGCGACTACTGGGCAAAAACAGGCACACGGCTAATTTTTAAATTAATTTTATGTCGCTGAAAACTTTAAACAAAAAGTTTTTTTATCATTTACTATAATTTAAGGCTTTACATATCTGCTGATGTAATTTTAATATAAAAATGATTACTTTTGTAAATCTAGTACGAACATAGTATATCATTATGGCCATCCTCCCCCAATAAAAATAAACATTAACTTGTAGGCCTATTATTAAACATGGCGTGATATTTTCTTCTTTGTACAATAAAACATTTTTCATTAAATAGTAAATTATTTTTGGGGTAAAACTTAACTGAATGGTGACAAGAACTCGAAGCTTTCAGAGCTAAAATACGAAATCTGCAGAAAAATTTATTTGCCCCTCTATATAACCGTGTCCGTCCCAACAGCAATTTATTTCAGATGTCAATATAGACCGTGACAGTCCTGGACTAAGCTTCTGTCATCTCCTATCAGCAGATGTCACTCACGTCAGCGTACATCGTTACTGAATGACAGTCCAGGATGTATTTTAACGCGAGGCTTATTGACTGCCACAGGGCATGTGTCACTCCTGACGTATGTTTTTTTATTCGCTTGGAAGACTGTAGAGAAAATTTTCACTGTACTTGGGAAAGAGTTAACACACAATAAAACTGGTTAATCGAAGATATTTATAGCACGTTTAGGTTAAATACAATATGTTTACAATGTATTTTGGTGTAAAAATAAATATTGTCTGAGTAAAACGAAGTATGTTAATTTTGTTTTTAATGGTTTAGAAAACGCAAGGTGAAAATGTGCTTTCATATTTTCCAGGAAATTGATTTACTCTGAAAATTGACTTTAAAATATCATTTCTTTAAATATTAAGTAAAAAAACTGCTCTATATTAAGTAAAGAAACACTTACGGAACAAGTATTATTTTTTTCTTGAAATACGTTTATTAAAAGAAATTTACTCCTACTATTTTTTCTCACAGAAAATATAGACAAGATTGATAGGAATTCATGCATTTATCCATGCATGCTTATTCGTTATTCTTTCAGTATTGAGTAAATTAAAATTTAGAAAATATAAAACACGCAAATAGTGACAAATTTCTGATTAAAATAGAACCCATGCGAAAACTAATTTGAGAACCAACACCTTGCAACTCCTTACACGTAGAAAGTCATTTTGAATTATTTTCTAACACCAAGTTGTTTGTGCTTGTCGTTATCTACAGAGTCGAAAGCTCTGTATAAATAGTGTAATTTACCCGTTTTATACAGCCTGCCTTGAATTATTTGGGTTGCTTCGGAGAAAGCACCCGTGCTACGAAAGGACATTAAGGTGTCTGCTCAAGTGGACGTATTGTGCTTTAGAGACATTAAAATTGCGGAGGGTTAACGCCATGCGCCCCTGTTATGAACCATGTAACCCTGGTTCTAACACAACGTTCAGTAACCAGGCCACCCGGCCAGGAATTCCATAATATTAAACATAAGTTGCTGCAAACTGCACGGCAGAACTCCCCACTCCAACAGCGGTACGAGTTGCCACACAGGGCACGATAAAGGGAAGTGTCACTCTACCTACGAGGTCTGTCTGCCCCATATCGTCGCCAGGACCACTTTACTACCAAGATGCACCACGACGTCCAGATCTACGACGTGCCGAACGCCGTGGACGTTTCCTTACACCAGCCTCGGCATCATTAATAAGGTGGGACTGTCATCGTCGTAACTAAATTGAGTGGCTCATAAGTAATCATGAATGTATAATTATATATCTAACTATTCTTGCCTCCCTCCGTAAATAACATCGTAAATGTAATAATATAGTTGTATATATTGTAAACTAAAGCCGTAACTGATATGTAGACTGCGAGTCTCACTTATATTGTCTGAAACCTGTGTTATATAAATTTATAAAATACTATACGTTTTACGTAAACGCTCCATGAATTACCAAACAACCAAAATGAGTTAAATTTTTCCGTAAACGTAACATTATGCTTTTTATGTGATCGTTACTTTTTTTTTATCTTGGAATGAGAGAGCTATTAAAAATCTGTCTGGCAATTTTGTTCAAATTAGTTTTAGGCGTGATACGTAGTTTTTTTTTTAAATGCAAGAAATTATATATGGTTTCGACTAATAAGTCAGTTAACGTAAATTTCGTTCATTAAACACTGAAAAAAAAAAAGTATTGTTGTAGACACTATACTTCTGTTAAAAATAGAGACAGTAGCCCAGTTAGGTTGCCATTGCTATCTTGATTGCTTCTACAACTACCTGTTCAGCAGAAGTAACATGTTCTGTAAAAGAAAGATGATATTTATTCCTTCTACAAATCATATTGTTATAGGAACAATCAAGATAGCAACGGCAACCTGTTGTCCCTATTTTAACATAAACATGGTACCTACAACAATAGTATTCTTTCAGTGAATGATCAGCAAAAAACATGGTATTTACAGCCTTGAAGAAATTAACTAACATGGTGAGAACCATTAAATAAAACAACTATATCTAAAACAGTAGCAACAGGACAAAATGACCATAAGAGCGACACAGTACACGCGTCACATCACAACCTAGTCTCTAGGCGTAAATCACTGAACTACATGCAAGTTCTCACCTATATATCGATTTTATAAGACAGTCAGTGGTGATCCTGTAAATTTTTTATGTATTGTTGAAAATAAATGTGTCTTGTACACGCTTATACATTCTAAATTATTATGTACGAAAATTATTCTACCCCAGACCCAAAAACACAAAATTTTTAACATTTTCGGCCACAAAAAAAAAAGCCTTAACATTTATAGAATGATCTTAAAATGGTATACAAACGTAGAAACATTCCTTGAATGCCATTGTTAAGGGAGGATAAGCTACGTTAGCCAGATTTTTTTTTAATAAATTTAAATCGGCCGAAGTTCTGCACAGTGAACAGTGGCCTAGGTTGCAGCAGTCAACATTCAAGGTCATATTCTTTTTTTACATTGGGTAAAGAACGTTATATATATATATATATATATATATATATATATATATATATATATATAACAGAACGCTTTAAAAAAATTCGAGACTGTGTGAAGTCATAGAATGCACACATGTAAGCAGAAGCAGGGATTTAGCAAAATAAGGCAGAGTTTGTCAGCGAAAAAATATTTTAGTTTGTTTTGGTCTGTTTTCGTATAACAATATGTGAGTATTACGGATGCAAAAAAAAAGTGGTTTATTGCAACGTAGATATTAGGACACAAAAAAAAAAACATACATTAGTGTCAGTAAAATGTAGCGATTCTAAGACTATTATTGAAATCACTATACAACTTCCTAGCATGGATGATTTGGAATATTCTAGGATGATTTTGTCAGAGATGTATTTAGATATTTGTGCGTGAACCTACTATTCAAAGTTGGACATAGAAGGTATTATTTTTTTACATCGGAAGCAATCTTTATGTTTTTTTTTTGGGCACTTGAATTAAGGAAAGGGACGAATTGGTGCTATTTTATAGCATGTGCGGAATATACCCGTAATACATGCTGTTTATAGCTAGTAGAGTATTTTGCAATGTCCAACAATGTTTTATCGACGTACAAAATTGTACCTTTCTTCCATTTTTTTAATGTAAACATTACTATGTGTCTAAGACACGGTGCACAAGTTTTAAACGTTCTCAAAAGTTAACATACAAGGCCACGAAATGATTGACTGGAGAACGTCTTTTGATTGTTGTAAAAAAAAAGTGCTCATTTTATGGTGGCCGCCTGAGAGGGCGTATTTTGTTCGCTCGAGACGAAGACGCGCGGAAGCTGTAAGGACGACACAAGCACGCGGATATAGCCTCGCCCTAGCCTCTAGACGCAAGTCACTGAACTGGTCGTGCAGTCTTTTCGCCGACAACTCGTCTCTATGAGCAGTGGCGGCTCGTGGGTTGTTGCCAGGCGGGGCTGCAGATAGTCGGAGATGAACGCGCCGTAGACCAATGACCATGAAATATTTACCGGCTATACTAGATCTGCTGTGACCACTCAGTAATAACGGGCACCAGCACATCAGCGCTATAGAGTCAACCAGCGCACAATCCTGTACAGCTCTTGGCAACTGCAGCCCTACCTGGCAACAACCCACGTGCCGCCACTGTCTATGAGATATTCAGTGGTTATTGATTACGTTTTATCAAAGATAAATGTGTATTTTACACGCCTATTCCTTTTAAAATATTCTATACCAAAATTTACATACTTAAAAAAGATTAAAAAAATAAACTCCCATTTTCGACATTTTCGGTCGTAAGAGAAATTTATTTAATGAGTAGTGGTGAACTTGAAATGATTATACACACGTGTGACTAAAATTGAATGATATTCCTAACCAGACATTTCCCATGTGCGTTAAGGAGGGAAGGAAGATGCTAAATGTTACGTATCGATTTTCTGCAATAACGTCTGTTTCAAAATGTTTTTTGTTAAATGTGGCAATGTTGAGGTATATAAAATATTTGTGAATAATTTTAGAGATAATGATAGTGTTATATGTTCACCTTATATTGGACTTGTAATCATTCTTGAAAGTCAACCTATAATTCTCTTGTAACGATTCTTCATTATAAATTAATGAAAGATTCCATTATTATTAATGTCAAACAGTTTATAAAGAATATATCCTGTGCTTTGTCGAAGATAAATTTTTGATAATACAATTTGAATAAATGTTATGGCTCGAAAACTGAAAATACAACAAAATTATCTGCAGCCGTTTTCGAATAATCTGATAACGGCAGCTCCTTATCACTTATCAGTGATGCCAGGCGAGCCTGGTGTCGAGGGCAGTGACCTTGACTGCTGACCTTGGGTAGCAGGGGGTAGGGCACCAAGCTTGGCGGCCTAGAGGGACAGCGATGTCCCCTCGCTCCAAGGGCACAGGCGCGCGAGTGTTTTATTAGCCGCCAAGGGCGCTGTGGGGGTGAAAGCACTAGCCGGGGGTGACAGGGGTGAGGGCAGAGCGAAATAGCCCAGAATCTCAGCTCACCCCCTCGTACGTACGACGCGTGCGGGCTCCCAGGAGACTTCGCGGCCTCGATGGAAACGACTCCTGACAATACAGCATCCTTGAGCAGAGGCGACTGTATGGTGATTCACTCCGCCGTAGATGCTTGCGTCCGCACCTCGTTTCGGTTTCGCAGCTAGAAAGTGAAAGAAACAGTGACTTGGACGTATATACAGTCCACAAACGGCAGAATAATACCCGACACCTAGGCTAAATTGATTACGATAATTTTAGTGGCAACATTTTGCACGACAATTTATGTGGACAATGTGTAAAACCGCACGCAGAAGTGCCCTCTAGAGCTCCTCGTCCATGTATTAGTCTTCTTCTTCTTCCCTCGTTGTGGGGCACAGCCCCTGACCTTGGAATTTAACCCTACAGCCAAAAACGCAATTTAACTCTGTACGCTGTACGTACAGTTGAAAATGAACAAGAAATCGTTACATTACACAAAACAGCACAGCTTCAGGATCCAGAAGAATCCACAGCCAGGCAAATGAGGACATCGAAAGAGAGTAAACTCGCAATCAAATGGGGTGCCGCACCAGCACTAATGCGTGAAATATACAGAACCGTCACCGACGGCGGCTACAGATGAACTCGCCCATTTCTCAGGTATTGGTTTATGTAAGTAACGTCGAGTAAACGTAGAATCATGTTTGGACTGCTCGGGATTTGAACCCGTGCCCGAAATACGATGGTCAGAACAGTGGTTGTACGATATCTGTGTAGCACTAGAGGGGACTTACTCCATGCAATGTTGCCACGTTGTGCACGTTAAATGTCACCGTGCAGTATTTTGCCACTAATATTTTCGCCCCCAATTTAGCACAGGATTCGCGTGGCATGCATATAACACGTCGCTTCTGGACAGCCTTTATACTGGGTGGAAGTCGCCAGCCTAGGTTAAGGGACGATTGAATGCAACATTTTTATTATTTTAGTATTTTTTGTATTTGTTCGAGGTATGTTTTGTTTTGTAGACATATGTTGTGACTATTTTTCACAGCAATGAAAATTTTCTAGCTTTCATAGTTTTTGTATATTGGCAATTAAAAGCCAAAATTGGCATAAAACTGTTTTATACAATGAACAAAAACCAACTGACTTACAGTAGCGAAATAATTCCCACTGAAGACCAGTGTCGCGTCTACAACTTGACGTATGTAAACAAAAAAAATTGCATTGCAATTAAAAAAAATACAAGAGGCTGACAATTTTTTATTTCAAATTCTAATTTTTTTTAAAAATACAAAAAATATTCAATGCAGTTTTTTATTCGTGTCTAGACATAGTCCGCGGCACTGTTCTTCGGTGGGAATTTTTTAATTTCTGCATACCAGTTGGTTTTCGTTTCTTGTGTAAAACAGTTTTATGCAAATTTTGGCTTTGACATGCCATTATACAAAAACTACGACAGCTAGAAAATTATCATTACTCTGAAATATAGTCACAATGTTTGCTACAAAACAAACACAGTCTCGTATAAATATAAAAAAATAAATTATAAAATAATTACAATTTTGAAGGGAGCTCCCTCCCCCCACCAAACCTTAAAATGTCTAACTTCAAACTATTCAAACATCTGTTCTCGTGGGATGCGTATTACAAAACTGCTGCGGGCGACGATAGTGCAGACCTTCTAATTCCTTAAAGCGCGTTTGTTTTGATGCTTCAATCATCTTGAATTTATTGTCCCTCGTAAGGGCAGCCTTTCAGGATTTTTTCTGTCAGCGGTGAAATTAAAGAGGCGTCTGAATTGTTGTCCCTTGGGAGATGCAACATATCCTGACATAATCTAAAATGACCTAACCAGACCTAACTTAACGTAACATAACCTAACAAACCTAAAGGGCTGCCCTTGCAAGGGGCAACAATTCATTATCATTAAAGCACTATAATAAACACGTTTTCAGAAATATACCATTGCCAGAAAATATCCTGAAAGGCTGCCCTT
Organism: Medauroidea extradentata; assembly: GCA_003012365.1. NCBI lineage: Eukaryota > Metazoa > Arthropoda > Insecta > Phasmatodea > Phasmatidae > Medauroidea > Medauroidea extradentata. Next base: position 12,885 of record PNEQ01017625.1, on the reverse strand, counting down.
CCAAGGGGAAACAATTCACCCCTTCCCCCCTGGCTTAACAAGACACATACGAATTCAATTGTGAATCAATTTTTCACAAACGTATCTTCTGGTCGTGTTTAATATTTCCTGTTATGTTATTATTTAGAGATGGTGGCAAATCGAGAGAGTATTTTCTGCCAATGTATTCTTCAAACAAATGTACAGTCAATTGGACGTCAGTTATGTGGCAGTGTTTAGCTGTTAATAGATGAATCACAGAGTTCAGTAATACAGCACCAGAGTTATTGATGGCCCTGTCAAATAGGAACTCAACAGTGACGAAAGAAAAGTTTCATAAATTAATACATTAGATTGAAGCCTAGCAAACTATAAACTTTTCCCACGATAGATCACCATACCTAGTTACAGGTCTTCTTGTGCTTATGATTTTTAATTGTGTGCCCAGCTTAACTTAATCAAACCTTTTATAAGTGTTGCAGCATATTTGTTTCGTGAGTGGGGGGAAGGGGTGGAGAGGGTAGTTGGAAGAAGTCGCGGGTTGCCGGAAACACGTGCGACCCATCCGCGAGTTTTCCAACAGTTTTTCCCTCCGCCACAACGCACCGGGGACACGGCGCGGGGGCTGAGTGTTTATCTGGCTGGATGCTTGCCAGTCTGCCAAGCCTCGCCCCTTCCCCCTCCCCCTCAATGCTCTCCCGCCTAACACACTCGGTTTGTTAGTCTCGCAGACTTGCTCGTATACACTCGCGCCCTTTGTCGCCACAGCCCCCCCCCCCTCCCCTCCTTCAATCAACACCTTGCTCCTTCTCAAGAGTAGAAGAACGAGACATTCGCTCCGGCTGAGCTAGTCTTGGATACACCTCAAGAGTCTGTGTCACTATCATGCAGCGTCGTTCTTTATTTCGTCCTGAACCAAAGTTCTGAAATATTTAATTGAAAATTACAATAGGACCTTAGCTTATTTTTCATAATCCACATTATATCCGATATAGTGAAGCGAACTTATTAGTCACTTGAGCAAATTTAACATTTAAGAAAATAACTGTGGCTCATTAAGTAACAAAGACTAAAAAATTCCTAGTGCGACTTTAGTCCAATAATACGCACCTATTCGTAAAGTACAACTTTTCTATAAAGAGACATTGCCTGTAATTCGTCACACATGTCATTCGTTGTACGAAAACGAATAATTTTAACAAAAGTGGTTACACAGCCTCTTAAGGAGGTATTTTCCTTCATGTTTACTTACTTGTAACTAATTTAATGACTTAATTTTGAAATTCAGAACCAGTAGGACACAAATAAATAGTTAACAGTTTTTAATGTTAGGTAGGCTCACTCTTATCTGTATTTACTGATGTGACACTGCAATCAGTACGTAATTGATTGGTTTACATCGACCTACGATTACGCAGATAAAAACAGTAAAGTTATGTAAAGAAATATGATCTTTAATAAAACAATTGTTAAAACAGTTTCTATTTCCTACGTAGCTTTCTTTTTCCAGTAATTTTTATGGCATTTATGTTATGGAGAAAGTTAATAAAACCAAAATGGTGGCCGTCTTCCCAAACCATTGAGCGGCAGGAAGCTCTTCGGCCGTTACAAGAATTAAAAAAATTGTTCAGGGTGCGTAAGTAGTGTCTACTTTGAAATTACATTCAAAGAACATTACACACGTGCATACCCAATTCAGCTCATCCATGTACCTCTAAAGTTAATGTTCTCTTTACGGTAAATGGCGAAAAAAATATTCATACGGTACTTTTTAGATATAAGAATTTTTGCGCAGAAAATTTCACAAGGTAGTGACGTGTACATACTCCTTTTCCTATAATAATATAAATAATAATAATAATATTTCGTCAGAAAGTGCTATGCTCACACCGACTGTCTCATAGAGACGAGTTTTCGGCGAGGAGACTGCACGCCACACACTAAAAAATTTTTTGCAAAATTTACAAGTATTTTCCTTGTACGTTTACAAATACTTGTAAAAGTACAAAGATATTCTTTTTAAAATAATTACTTTATGAAGTTACAAAGGTAAGCTTTGTAATACTAACAAGGAATTCTTTGTACGTATACTGACAGTTCCTGCACTGTAAAATACGAGGCACTTCTTCATAGTTGTACAAACTTTTGTAAATGTTGAAAAACATTCCTTGTAAAATTATCAGATTATAATGTTAAAAGGATTTTGTTTGCAAAATACCTATGAAAATTTGTGTAGACTACAAGAATCGTAAGTTCGCCGGAAATTACTCACGCAAAGATCACAACCCCTGAAAAGTATTTTCTGGAATAAAGTGAATATTTATATTAATTGCGTGCTTTAAGAGAAATCATTATTACAGAACTATACACTGAATGCATACAAATTAACAAAGACCAAGATATGTGGAAGCCACAGTCTAGTGAATCGCAGCTTCTACGGTCTAGGGGTTAAAGACCTTAACTTCTAATCAAATTACTACGAGTTCAAACAATATAAACAAAATGAATGAATACTAAGCATTGGGAGAATAGTTCGAAACTTAGCACATCCCGAGATTTTTTTTAAAAATACTTCCATGTATACGTTCTTTGTTCAAAAGTTTTTTGATAAATAAGTTCAGTGTTATTTATGAAGTACAATGAATATTTAAATTTATTTTCCCCTTATTGAAAGTACAGATACAAGGCCAGTCTTTGTAATTTTACAAACGTATACTTTGTTTTTTATTACAATGACAGCCATTGTAGTTTTACAAGGGATTTCTTTGGCAACTAGGTTTCCAAGGATTTCCTTTGTAAAAGTACAAACATTTTTTTTACAGTGCAGTTTGTTTTTTTGCGCCTAAGGACTAAGGTAAGGTTACATGTGCATGCAATGTCGTCCTAACCGCTTCCGCACTTCTAGGCATCGATAATGCAAAATTAGTTCACCAAGACTGCTCTTAAGGCTCGGTTTCAGTCGCCATATTGAATTTTAATATTTTTTTTACTTTCTTGGAATTCTATGAAGAAAATTGTTAAATATGCGATTATACCCCAAATTCTATTTACATTTCGCTACAGTACAGGCCTTGAGATTTAACTGTTAACTTATAATTACACCGCAATATGTGTGGCAAATATTTTTATATTCATAATTTGCCCGACAAATTGCGGCGTAATTATAAGTTCACAGCTAAATCGCAAGGTCTGTACTGTAGCGAAATGTAAGTCGAATTGGAGGTATAGTCGCATATTTAACATTTTTTTCTTAGAATTCCAAAAAAAAAAAAAAAAAAAAAAAAAAAAACATAATACAATTGTATATGGCGACTAAGTGGACCCTGCGCGTGAGCCGTGTTATAACGTGGTACGGAAAGTATTATTTCTTGTGTAACTATTTAAAATATATTGAATGCGTTTGTCTACGAAAAGGAGACGCACTTTAAACTGTGACCCTATGATTTTAAAAATGCCGTCCGCTAATTAAAAACACGATTTTCAAGTTCCTTAAAAGTGCTAAAAATGACTTTTTCACGTTGCTGTAGCTGAGAAAAAAATCAACCTTAATAGGGAAACCAAATCATAGAAACCAGCATTGGACTTTACCACATACTTTCCAGAAATAAAATAACAGGGCCATCGCTAGAAGTCCCGTTCAAAAACTGTTTCTACGAAAACACTGCATGCTGTAGTTCAGTCCCACGCGCATAGAGGCGATGAGGAGCTTGACGGACGTGTTACATTCGACTTATCGCCTTCGCCGTTTCCTTACCTCGAACGTGGAAGAAAAAAAAAGCCAGCGTCCACTAACTCTTAAGTTCTCCGTCTTATTAAGCTGACTTTCGTATCTTGGTATACATACCTGACGCCGAACAGTTTGCGTTTTATAATTCAAAGAGTACAAAGAGCTAAGAGCGACACAGCGCGCTTCACGCCTCACTATGGCTTCTAGGAGCAAGTCATAGAACTGGCGCGGAGTCTTCTCACAGTGAACTTGTCTCTATGAAACATTAACGGGGGCTGGATCCGTAAAAGCTCATTTTTTAAATACTTGTGACTAACACTATTCAATAGATAGCATGGAATCCCCCATCTCCCAAAAAAAATTAGGCCCCATAAATTTTACATTATCGCTCATCAAAGTCACAAAATGGACGTTGCAGTGTAGAAAAAATAATAAAAAAAATTTAGTTGCAGAAACAAGAAAATTCATATCGATACTAAATGCTACGAGCTACTATAAAACACTTTCGTGATTTCAAAGGGATACATTTAGTATTTTAAATAATGGATGAATACGAGTAAATTTTTGCATAATTTTGAGTTGTAGCCATTACTGAATTTTTCAAAACTAACTTTTGTTAAACACGCCTTAAAATTAATTGATACACTGACTTTGAGTTCTTGTAATCTTGATTTTATAAGTAATTTTTTAAAATTATCTCTACATCGCAACTGCCATTTTATGACTTTGATGAGTGTTTACGCAAAATCTTTTGGGCTAAATTGTTTTTATGTGGGGAAATGACATGTTATTTGATATGCAGATAAAATGTATACTAGCGCAACACCCTTAAGCGTTGACCATAAAAATTTAATGACGTAGTATTAATAATAAAAGTCCATTATGAAGGTTTTTTTAAAGATGCTTCTTCAAGATTTTCAAACCATAAAACGGACCAGAAAATTCCCATTTTTGGAAACGGGAAAGTAAGTTTTGGAAATTACTCGATAACGTAAAATGGGTACACAAGCGTGTAACGTTCACATTATTCCTTAGCTGACATCATCCACATACGTAGAGGAGTTTTTAAATTAACGTCATCGACTGAAGATCTGCACTCCACCTGTGACTCTGGCAGACTGCACCATAATACAAAATGGACCAGAACAGCAGGAATATTTAAAATATATGTAACTAAGTTTAAGCGCACTATATTTTTGAAAACGGGAAGTTCACTGCGTATCTGTAACAAGGACAGTAACTGAAAAAAAAGTGTATCCTTTCCTTCTTGTGTATTTCTGAATGGAATCGACAGCACTGAGTTTGCATTGGACTGCGCAACAGTTTAGGGACTCTAAACTGTAAACTGTAAATAATCATAGTTTCCCAGTGACTTTCCACAGATTCAAATTGTAGAAACTGCTCCATCAGAAATTAGTGGGAAACTGCAGATTGCATTAGCGAAATAAACTTACTGATTAAATCTGAGGTCTTCGCTAATTGAAAAAGTAACTAATATTTTCTTGCGCTAATAAAAATGCTTCGTTTTACTTAATATGTAATTCGGTTTTTTTTAAATTATGGCATAAGCTCAAGAAAACATAGACCAAACTTAAAAAGCTTGAGAACATCCGTGGGTTTTTAACTCACGACGCTTAGCATGTCAGTCAATTACTTCAACCACTAGCCCAACGTGAAGTGTTGGTAACAGTGCTGCCATTTAAATAATGTTATTGTTGTTACCAGTTTTGTGTGTTTGTGACACCTAAGAACATTGTTTTTTTTTAGCATTGAAATAGCTGTTTGATCTTAAGTGTACGTTTTTTAGACCAGCATAACTTCATACTGAGTAACGGAGCGAATCGGAACATTACTAAAACTAAACTATCCAAATCAGACGAACAACAATAATACTTGATACAATGTTGGACTACTGTAAATATAGCTGTACTTTTATGTGTAACTTTTCAAAAAAACATAATTCCCTTAAACAATGACAAAATAAAAATAATAAAAATCACCAGCATGCTTGCTGTGGAAATGATTGTACAATATTTATTACATGTAGACTAAATGATAATGTAAAATTGTTGGTATTATATTAAAGTTACTTGTGTGTCTTAAATTACAGATATTTTTTAGAATTTGTACTGATAAACTAGTGAAATATATTTACTAATTGTATATCTTACCCCAACTGTGTTCCAACTATTTTTTCAGTTAACATGAACAGAACCACAGATTCGTTTGAGAAAAACCTTGCAACTTACTGAAACTGAAAATTCCACTGATTCTAATTAGGAAAATGCCTCAAGTTGGTTCTTCAGTTCTGAAGTTCAACTGCGTGGTTATTGTCAGGCGAGTGCTGTGCGCTTTGTTCTTAAGACCTTCGCCCATAGTACCCTTGAAATATTTTTTGTAATACGTTCGTAAACAGTTTTTTAACCGTCTTATTCCATATCCATACCCACCATTGTACCAACCTAAGAAATGAAAACACATTTTGGTATAGGTCTAAATGGCATTTGAATGTCATTGTTAAGACACTATGCGCATTAAAAACTCTCTATCTAAGCCTTCTAACATAGATAAAAACGGCCTTTTCCGACTGCCCTGCTTTAAAATATACTAACCGGACGTATGAGAAACTAAGTTTGAGACGTGCATTCAACTTTGCTACAGACTTTCCACCAATAAAATTGATTGATTGATTTAAGCACCACTTAAAGTCATATAGTAAAAACTGTCCGGCGATAATTTTGCACTCTAGTTCAGCGCTAGGTTCATTGAATACTGTAAAATAATTGTTGTACTTCTACAAAGAATATATTTGGGAACCCAGTTGCCAAAGAAATTCCTTGTAAAACTGCAATGGTTGTCCTTGTAATAAAATACAAAGTATATGTTTATAAAATTTTAAGGAATAGCCTTGTAGTTGTACATTCAATAAGGAAAAAAATTAAATGATCACTTTACTTCATAAATAACACTGAACATATTTATAAAATAACTTTTGAATAAACGACGTTTACATGAAAAATTTTGAAAACAAAATAATAATAATAATATGTATGTGTTAAGTATCGAACCACTCTCGCCGCGCTTAGATTCTACGCTTCTTACCCCCTTGACCACTTGTATACGTTCAATTTACGTTTCAGTAATAATTCTTTTTTTTAAGCATGCAATCAATATAAACATTCACTTTAATCCAGAAAAATAATTTCCTGAGGTTGTGGTCTTTGCATAAGTAATTTCCGCTGAACCTCTGATTTTGATAGACCACACATTTTTTCTAAGTTTTTTGGTAATCAGAATTTTTTAACAGTTTAAACTAATAATTTTACAAGGAATTTTTTTTAACATATACAAAAGTTTGTACAGCTATAAATAAGTGTCTTGTCGTATTTTACAAAAAATAAGATTACAGTGCAGGAACTGTCGGTACACGGCTTACCTTTGTAACTTCATAAACTAATGCTATCACAAAGAAAATTTTTGTAATTTGTAAAAGTACAAAGAAAAATCTTTTTAAACTTTATAAATTTGTTTTAGAGTGTAGAGAAGCGTCATTTGATGCGCGTATCAAGGTAGCCATTAAAACTTCGTCTCTTTTGAGTCTCTGATACGCAGGTAGGCGGCGCCCTTAAGGGTCTCGCTCTTTAGTTTTGCAGTGTTTTCGAAAATATTTTGTTATGTTAATTAATACATATAACTTATAAAAAATTCATTCTGGCAGTTTTAACACTTATGTATCATCGTTTGTATCTGCATTTTTCTGTTGCAATACACCAACCGGATTTTTAGATTTTTACCCCTGAAATATAATGTATTTTGTTGTTAAAATAAGCCAAAATAAAGTAATTTTTTTTTTGCTAGCAAACGGTACATTGTGTTAAAAGACGCTCTGGCAAAATTGTGTATTGTATAACTTCACAGTCTCAATTTTTTTCAAAGCATTTTGTTTAAAAATATTAGATTTATTTGCAATTGTTTGAAATAAATGAAAGATCATGGCCTTATGGCCTCGCCTACCACGTGCTGCGTTGCAGTGTGTTCGTAAATACTTTTTTTCTTCTTTTAAGAAACTGTTCCACATATACCCAGAGTGTCAATGTACGAAAAGAAAATACACTTCAAACGATGACTGAAAAGTCGTTTGAAAGCATCACGTCGATTAGGAATATAATTTCGGAGCTCCTTAAAATGGCAAAAAAAAAAAAAAAAATAAATCAACCTGTTATATCTGAAAAACTACTCTAAGAGCATGCAGTGGACTTTGCTTCAAACTTTTCACCAGTAAAAAGACGGGGTCAGCACTGAAAGTGTCAGTCAGACGAGTGTTCTGCGATATCACTACACGCCGTTTCAGTGTCTTGCGCTAGAGGTGATACCGCACCAGATGAGCTGATCAACATTACCTTTGGCGTCATGCCTCACTCACACATAAACAAGGCCAGTAGGCGGGTGTCTTAAGGTTGTTCAAGTGGGGAAAAAACATAATTTTATATTTGTATGAAATAGTTACACATTACTTGAGAGTACATATACCTCTAACGGAAAAAAATTAGCTCATCTAGTTTTCCCGTAATGGCACTTTAAAGTCAAAATTTGCGCATTTTTACTTCATACAAAACTTGGAAACCAGTTAACATAAAGAAATGAAAAAAATCATATCAAAACTACGCGTTACTGTCTATGGCCTGTAGCATTAAAAACCCGTTACAAAAAATGTTTATGTTAAATAAAAAATTTGAAAATTTAAATTTTTTTTGGTACTTTTAGAAATTTATTTTAAACACAGAAATATTTTATAATGTGTTTGTATATGCTTCAAGCCGTAGACGGTGACGTGTAGTTTTGATGAGATTTTTTCCATTTCATTATATTTACTGGTTTTAAAGTTTTGTATGAAGTAAAAATATGCAAATTTTGACTTTGAAATGACATTACGGGAAAACTAGATGAGCTAATTTTTTTCCGTTAGATATTAATGTTCTCTGAAGTAATGTCTACAAAACTAACACTATTTTATACAAATATAAAATTATGAATTTTTCCCCACTTGAACGCCCTTAAGGTGGCATTTATAAGGTAAAGTCGCACGCAGATATGTCTGACGAACTAGTGGGCCAGGAAATATCTCCGAATCAAGAGATGATGCGGTTACCAAACAGCTCTTAAATATACTCTCTTGAAGTTTAAGTCATACCTCCGTAGTGCTGAGTGAGTGAGTGAGAGATTTTGTTCAGCGTTTGGCATCGAGGTCTTCAATTCTGGTATGGGGTGATATGATGTAAGCATGGAGCAGTACCGGAATGAAGGTATGGGGGAAACAGGAGACAACGGCATCGTCCGACACGATTCCCACATGCGAAAATCCGGGTACCGACCTCTCCGGGAATCGAACCCGGATCGCCTTGGTGGGAGGCGAATGACATGTCTATTCGGCCACCGCGGCCCCCCGTAGTCTTGAAACCATTCACTATCCATCGCAAGGAGGTGTCCCAGTTGTTCTGCCACGAACTTCTCCAACATTGCAACATAAACCGCTCCGCTGTTCCATTATTAATGACAAGATTCTCTCTGCTTTTTTTGTCATTGTCGTGCGGCACTGCCAACTGTACATGGCTACCACTACGCATTTCAAATTCCTCCTTTTTCTGGTCCATCATACATAAAACAAACGGCACGTTGACAGAAATTTAAGTACCTACAACTTCTCGAAAAATTCTGTACTTATTAAATGTAAAAAACTGAAGTGAGGGTGACTTCGGCACATGTTATACTATTTTTATTTCCATAATATTCAACAGTGAGTAAATATTAGTTAAATATCATGTAACTATTTATTATTTGGAATTTACAGCAAGTAAATTTCTTCATTCAGGTATACCATTTAGGCATGTGTGAAAAATATTATTTGTAATGTATCAGTTTCCCCACGTCCAAAGTCAACCCCCACTTATGGTAGTTCAACGAAATATATCAAATCGATACATACATATTTTATGTGAATCACAACGTTTTAATGCTTCATGGAATCTAAAAATTCATGAATGCTGCTGAATTTCTAACTACTCTTTGTGAACCGTCATTCTAAAATAACTGCAGGGGGATTTCTTAATATATAGGTAAGTTTTTATCAAAGTTGAGGTCTTTTATACTTAAAAAATATTTTAATCACTTTTATGTCTGTTAGGCCATCTATTAAATGTATATTTTAGGTACGGCACTTTTTACAACTACCATCTAATTTTTCCCTGAAGATTTTACTTATTTTTTGCTGTAGTGTCTTGTTACCCTTTACGTCTTTTTACAGATAACAAAATCAGTTCGTTATCTTATTCGCACACGTACAAGAATGAGCGCTTAAAGCAAAGTAATGATTCTTTCGTATGATATTAATATATTCCCGATTAATAAAGCCTGTATTGGTGCATTATTAAATTTACAAACTTTTAGAATACACCATAAAAAGAAACTAGAAGGCAAAGTTATATAATAAACAGATACACTGTAATTTCATATGAGCTAACTGGGTTGTTTTTCGCAAAATTTTGCTAGACTATCCCGCAAATATCTTCAATACAAAATATTAATCGGGAAACATTAGTTTTAAAGCTTAAAATTTAGATTTTTTGACTTAATTTTCCGGCATGGTAGAGCGTCTTGCATGCCAAATGTTCAGTTAAACTTATGTTTAAAAAAACCTCGCAATGAGATTAAATTTATGACAATACTTTAACTTACTTGCTACGGGGAAATCATAACGAAAAGAGGGTCAAATGTAATTAAAAAAAAATTGAAAGTCTCATCGATTGTGCAAATACATGGTGACTGGACCTGATTTATTACTCCATTAAAAATATTAACATAGGAAATTATAATTTTACTCGTAGCCCTTATTGGTCATTAACTTTTAGTTGTAACGTATCTTTGTGTAAAGTTTGTTAGACTGCTCAGCATAAAAAATGTATTGTTCTGTATCAACACTGATTAGGCATAAAGATCAACTCGTGTAAATTACCTCTAACAAATTTTGTGCAAGTAAAAAACAGATAACACGAAATTAATTTTGCATAATGATGCGTCAAAATAAATACTGATTTGTTTTGCAAACTCGTAATGAAAACTAACTCCTATTTAATACCTCCAACTAAGTGATTACCATGAATCAAACGCGAAATGAGTTTGCATAAAAAAATTAAACTGCAAGTGTAGTTTAGCATATTTTCTCTAATATTTTGAAGACCAAGAAAACATTCTTCTGTGTATTTTTGTAAATACGCTAAATGGAGTTGTATTTTTCCCTTCTCATTAATGTACTCGAGTATTTTTTAACAATTGCAATGTAATTTAGCAATTAATTATTTAACATGATGAGAATATGTCCAGAGTTAATGTCTACAGCTTGAATCGTATTCGGTGATGATATATTCGATGATGCAAGACAGCTGTTACCTATCTAGCTCGTTAACACATTCGTTCAGAAACATCGTTCACCCGCAGTGAGTCTGAAAGAAGGAATGAAACTCGTACGCCGCGTGTTGAAAGGTCTACAGAAAACTAATATCGAGGTAGGAGAAACCCTTCCCCATCAACCATCCCAGCGACCCTTCAAACCCTTCCTAAAAGTACGAAGCTTTTCCGGAGATCCGCAGAACTGTCGCGAAGTCGTCACGACTGCGACGCGCGGAAGAACTCATGACGACGACGTCTTCCGTCACACTCCGGGGTTGGCTCTCAAAAACAAGCAAGCGCTTGTCATTTTGATGGATTGCACCGATCCTCCCTAACACCGTGCGCCCCATTTTCCGCACTTCTTCCGGGGATAGCACAACGGTACTCTCTCTCTCTCTCTACAGCGTCCAGGGATTCCTCTACCGTCGGGACGCCTCTGGAACACAGCATCCACTTCCTAGTTCCATAATCATAAAAGGTTCTTCCTGAAGTGACGTTCCCTCTGTCCCGCTCCATTTTATATAATCCTACCTCTTTCATCCTCCACTTCTTTTCTTCAGCATAAGACCGGCCGGGAATTTCATAAAACGGAAATGCCCTATGTTCTTGTCCTTACCTAGAAGTCTGCTCCTCGAATTGCGACGACGTAGTTGGCAAGCGCATTATCTTCATTGTTATACAGCCGAAGATATCCAGTGTGGTCGGGAACCGCGGTGGCCGAATGCTCAGAACATTCGCGTTCCACAAATGGCGATCAGGGCTTGATTCCTGGCGGGGTCAGTCCCCGGATCTTCGCAATTCGACAAGCGTACCGGCTGATATTCTCGAGGATCTCCGGTTTCCCCCGTCCCATCATTCCGGCGCTGCTTCTTACTGACCTCATATCAACACTCAACTGCGCTAAAGACCTCGATGTTAAGAACCCTATACAACAGGCGTTAGATGACGCGTTGTAGGTACGGAAACAGACAGGTGATAAGACCTAGACTGTCTCGCGAGTCAACTGCCATATCGCCTTTATGCACGTTCAGTGTTTTCGTCGTTGACGTTTTCCCTCGAGACTTTAAGCGGTGACACTTCTTTTTCATTTACGGGAAGTGCGAATTACTGTCCAGTACGTGCTACTCTAATTTTGTTTTACGATTCCAATTGGTAATTTTTACGTGACAGTAGTCTGAAAAAGCCATTGTGTGTGCCCCGAACCATGGCCGTCTTTAGTAGAAGGCCGGAGTCTTGAATGTGGCAACACTGCATCGGGGGCCTGCTGCTTATCACTTCTTGGCCACCCTAGTCTCTGCAACGTCTGCACTGACTAGGGAAGCCAATGAGCGAAAGCAGGCCTCCGATGCAGCGTTGCCACATTCAAGACTCCGGCCTTCTACTAAAGACGGCCGTGTCGAACCCATGTTTTTAAGCATGATGTATAAAAAAGGAAAAATATGGAAACATAGTTTAAATGCGTTTTCTTTTCGTAGATAAAGATATCGACCGCACGTTTAGTACTTAGTAAAAAAAAGTAACTCCTAACACGCTGCAACGCTGTTCACATGCTAGTTGTATAGGACTCTTAAACGCGCTGTTCACATGCTAGTTGTATAGGACTCTTAAACGCGCTGTTCACATGCTAGTTGTATAGGACTCTTAAACGCGCTGTTCACATGCTAGTTGTATAGGACTCTTAAACGCGCTGTTCACATGCTAGTTGTATAGGACTCTTAAACGCGCTGTTCACATGC
>PNEQ01017624.1:6594-39886 GCA_003012365.1 Medauroidea extradentata | reverse complement strand
TTTAACAGAGCACACAAACACCATGACACAAATTCCGCCCACGCATTTTTGAAATAGCCGTGATTGTGCGCACGTCGCTAGCAGCAGGCTAGCCAACTATTGGTGTCAATACCGCCTGCCTACGTGAAAAGTGCTGCCATAGTAAAAACAACAAACACCACCCAGAAAAGGCAATGTTACGGGAAACATAATTGCACGAGAGTGTACTGTGATGGCCCCTTTACTGATGGATTTACTTAGTGAGTCACTAGCAGGGATGAGTTTTTTTAGGGGTAGAGAAGTGGGAGAGTAATAGCCCTGCTCTCCATCCTAAACTCAATCTATTCATAAACGTTTAATGAATCTTTCACTTTTCACACTAAAGTTTATTTGCTATACACAAAAGCTGATATACCATATAAAAATTATTAAGTTATATTACTTCACTTTTTTTATACAAAGATCTACATTATTCATTTCAACTGTGTGATTCCACACATTGCTTAGGAAATTGTAAGAAGAAAATGTAAGAACCACATTTCGTTACATTGATTACTAAAGAGCTATATTTGTATGCCCAAAAATGTCGAGTCGTTTCTAAATGCTACCTAAATAAAATATTTTATTGACCACTTACGACTAAACAACGAAAAGTGTTTTGTATTATGAAGAAGATCAATCATCTCGAGGAAAGTGGTTAAATATATCATACTCTTTTGGTTGGAGAACGTTACGGGCAGGGGAGAAGGCCGTTCCTACCCTCTGTCTCCGCGTAAAACTTTTTTAATAAACAATTGTTGTATAATATTTCATTAATGAATTACTATTTAGCAAGTCCAAATTAACAAAAATTTTCGGCATTTTCGAACACACCACCTAAACTTTACGTCAATTTTGGCACCCATGTCACCTATAAAACGTATAATATTGGTACATGGTGCAATATTAATTCAACCCCCCTCTCCTCCTTCTCATCGAGCTGAAGCAAGAAACAAACACATCCGTGGCGACATTATTCAAAACAGAAAACGAGTGGTCTGACAGGTCTGTGGTGGATTTAGAAACATTTTTGGAGGGGATGGGGGTATGTGATTTTATGGATTGTAAAAAATTCCAGCCATCTCTAAAATAAGGTTGTTTATCATTACAGAACATTAAAAACAACATACATACGAATGCGACACATGAACAGTACTTGGATCATCATTAGAGAAGATGATTTATCACAGGAAAACTTGACTGTTTGCTACGTTTCAACGTACGTTCAGCTTATCAAAACATTACTGGCTTTCGCTTGTACTAGGAGCTGTTACCCTATTTGACTGAGCCAATAACAATCCCGTTGTTGTAATATTTGATGTCTGTTATTGGTTTGCAGATAGCTACAGCGTTTTCAAGGGTATGCTGGGACGAATCATTTTAGCGATATCTTATTATCACAGGACTAAACTCCAGTTTCCTTGAGGTGACTGAACATACTTTGGCTACATAATGTGCACACAATTTGGGGGGGGGGGGGAGGAAGGGACCCTTCAGCCCGATAGCCCCTCCCCCCTCCCCCCCACCCTTACATCCTCTCCTGTGACAGGTAGGCGTTCCACTCCACAACACACGGGGACGCGGAACTGTGATATAAGACGACCAATGTTACCATTTAACAGTCACGAAACTATACCAATATTCATTAAGGTACACGCCACTTTACGCGTTGATATTACCTGGGTCGCTATCGGTATAAAGTTTAGTAGTTAAGGGGTTGTGTCAGCAAGGCGGCGACAATAACGTAAGAGAGCTGTGAGGCCGGGAATATGTAATTTAAGGGGCGAGGGTGAGGGTGCTGGTCACTGGACGAAGGCGGAAGACCTCATCTTCGGCGGACAATGGACCAATGTGGGGCGCTTTGTCGGCTCGGCCACCGAAGACCGCGAGGATTACTTGTTCACGAGTCTCGTGGGACGTCTTCACGACGATGCTGCACGAAGACGGTCTGCATACATCAATGTAGCAGTGCCTCACCCAGCTTCCCCTCTTATACGTGATTCGCGATAAACTGACCAGTACTCTGAAGACTGTCTTGTCTAAAATATATTATTAATGATGGCCTCAGACATTTATCTTTTCAGTACGATACAATACTCGCAGTAAAAAAAACATACATTTACAAGAAATGGCTTGTAAACCAATATCAGAACATTTATTATATATATTCTAGGTAGTACCACAATAATGTCGCAGGTCATTAAAGTGGTCTCAATTTTTTTTAAATACCTGTGGCGAATAGTGGGATGTATTTTTATGAGCGCAATGTTCGTTGTGAAACAAAATAACCTTCGATGGCCTGTCCTTTTTCAAAAAACATTTTGTACTTCAACAAAAACAAATTCTTGGAAAGTGGTTGCCGAAAAAAAATGTTGCGACACTTCAAACAATTGTTGTATAATATACAAGAACTTATTCGTAAATGTACAATTATTATTTTGTAAATATACAAAAGTTTGTCAACATACATATTTGTATATTTACGAACATTTCCTGTTAAGTATACAATACTCTTGAAAACTCATAAAAACAGTTTTTAAAATATTTTTTTCGTAAAAATACAAACATTTTTTTACTGTGTATAAACTATGATTTTTACTTAGGGTGCTAAGTTTATATTATAAAGTAACAGGAATATTCAAAGTATCCCAGAGGAAAAATGAAAGTAGGACTTCAGAAATGCTCACTTCTTTCTGAAGCATTCAATTTGTAATTCACACTATCGTCTGTACGCGTGAATGATTGTTACTGTAATAAGCAGTTACGATATATCTGTTTAGGCCTATTATGTTTTGCTCGTATCAGTTTTGTAATTTGATTACATGTTAAGGTTATTAACTGAATATCTAAATAACGACTAGAGCACCATATATGCCGGTACATAATAATTATTATATATACGTTTCAATAACTGAAATAGGACGGAAAAATCAAATTGCAAATATGGTATGAATAAAATAATGTCGACAAAAACGAAACAAAGAGAAAACTGCAAATATGTCTGCAGGAATATAAATATTCAGAGCCTTTACAACCTTAAAAAATGTCTATACAATGAACTACTCGGAAGGCATAGGGACCACCCGCAATCTGATCTCGCAAAAACGCGAAGAAAACGTCGGCTGCCGTTAGCTAAGATAGTAATACAGTCATTGGTGTTCCACGCAAGCTACAAATTTAAGTGCGAACTCAAGGAACTAACGAATGCACGAGAAGTAATACTTGTATAATGTGCTCAATGAAACAGGAACACATATCGGATGGAGCGTGATTTTAATAACTGATCTACGCAAGTGACTGGAAAATGGTTAATACCCAGCTGAAAACAATGGTACATAAGCTGTCTCTTTGACAGAGAACTGCATGAACAAGACATTAAAACAATTAATAAGTCAATGCATTATAAAACATTAAAGACACGTATTAAAAAAATAAGACAGGCGATATATCATACTTAGAGACCGGAAGTTTTCGCGAAAAGATTTTTGCGTCAACTTGTGTCAGTGTCTCACATGCACATCTGCAGCCCTGCTTCGTGGTCCGTGAATGATTGAATGTTTTAAACTCTCGGCGTCTTGGAGTCCGTCCCGCTAATTACAAACGTGTGGTGTCGCAGTAACCGTGTTCTGATTGGCACAGTCACTTCTCTACACAAAGTTAAGCTGCCAATTACCACGAAGCAGCGCTGCAGATGTGCACATAAGGCATGGGCGTACCCAGGGGGTGGTTTCGAGGGTTCAAACCCCCTCCGAAATGTCAGTTTACTTATCTAGGTATTATATTTTACATTACAAAAGGTACAATATACTACAAAACAACCAATATGTTAGTAAAATGTTTTAATATTACATTTTAGAGACGTCAAACACAGATGACGATGAAACATTTAGGCAAGATGAGAGCTCAAAACCCCATCCGAAAAATATTCCTAGGTACGCCCATGATCATAAGGCATATACTCCTAGTGACCGAGGAGTCACGGTAGCCGAGTGGTCAGACCTCTCGCCTCCCACCAAGGCGATCCGGGTTCGATTTCCGGCGGGGTCGGTCACCGGATTTTCGCATGTGGGAATCGTGCCGGACGATGCCGTTGGTCGGCGGGTTTTCTCGGGGATGTCACGTTTCCCCTGTCCGTTCATTCCGGCGTTGCTCCATACTCACCTCATGTCATTCCTCACCAGCGCTTAAGACCTTGACGTTAAGCGCTGACCAAAATCTCTCTCTCACTCTCCTAGTGACCGAGAAAACACATCGAACAAGCACGAACAAAACACAGATGAAGACCAGAACTCACTGCTTAAAAGCATTGACACACGCGAGACAATTATCGATATGGTCCACCAAGTACCTTCCGCTGTTTCCAGATAATCAATGTACGTTAACAAGGAACCCTTTGTAAATGGACTACTACTAGTATGTGTTGTAATATCTCGGATAAAAATTTAAATACATATTTTACCAGGCGTTTATTTTTCAAAACCAATCCAAAAATGATACAGTATGTATGATCGGATGCATTTTAAAAATAAGTAAATCATGTAAAACAATTTTGATCAAGCCGCCTTATGAAAAAAAGTTTACTTCTGCGTTGAAGGGAGGGTATAGGGTCACAAGACCTTCTACTGCTAAATACATGCACGAAAGACTCACAACTTCCTAAGAGTAACGTAAATGATACATCACTGTATTTTAAAAGTTCCGTTATGTCGTCTCGCTTACCCAGACAAATACCTTTTACTCGAAGTAGTTATAAAATGACAAAACTTTAATAAACAGACAGAGGCGAATTATTGGGGGTCATTGCGGTAATGGAACTTTTTTTACGTTTCGTAAAAGTCTTGAAACTTGAATTCACCGCGAAGAAAAAAATTGCAAGTGTGGTGCGACAAATGAGCTGCTCAAAAAAGAGCAGAAGTAACTGATGGCTGTAATATATAACTGCAGGATATTTTAATACCGCAGAACTTAAATTACATGTCAGCGACTATATATGAGACAGGTTCAGAGTAATTTAAAAATGGGAAAAGAAGTACAAACTCATTCTTCCTAGAGACGTTTGTGTAATTTTTTGTCGACCAGCATATAAACCCTTTTCACGATGTTACAACAGCAAAAATATGACTTTTTTTTTGTCTGGGTGTCGAAGCATATATGTTTATCAGCACATCTAAATCCTATCATTACAATGTTTCCAAGACTAGTTGTCACTACCGACATTGCAATATCTACTAAGTTTTCAAAACAACCAGTGGCACGTTTCGAAAATATACTTTTTTAACTGCAGAGTAATACATACATCAAAAATTCATTCTTACAGTTTAACAATAATAGATCATCTTTCACATCTGAATTTTTCTGCTACAATACACCAAACGGATTTTTAGATTTTTTACCCCTGAAATATCACATATTTTGTTGTCAAAATAAGCCAAAATGAAGCAAAATACTTTTTGCTAACAAACGAATCATTATTAAAAAAAAAAAAATGCTCTGACAAAATTGTGGATCGCATGACTGTACACAGTCTCAAAATTTTTTTAAGCATTTGGTTAAGAAATATTCAAGTTATTTGCAATTGTTTGAAATAAATGAAAGATCATGACTTTAATTTACGCCAATCAGTGAAATACGGGCGAAGAAATTTTTTTCCTCTAAAGTTAATATTAAGAACAAAGCAACCACGCAGTTTACTGAACTGAACTTGTGAAATAGCAGGCAGTTTAAATGTAGAAAAGTGTTATCCAAAACTACGAAAAGGAAAATTTCGTTAGTTCAGTCACTTGCATTTTAGAATCCAATGTCCTATACATACTCAAGTGAGTAACAGCTGATGAACAAATAGTCGGGGCTTGGGTATGCCTAAGATTATAACATGCTGGTTATCATTACTCAGTTCAGCATAGTATAAATGGTTCTGTTTCTAAGTCAATTTCTTTCAAATAAATATTCTGAAGGAAGGGGGGAAGAGAGACTAGTTAACAAGATTTCTAAATACACATATTTATTTTATAGTACGTACTACACACACTTATATGTGCACATCAACACACACAAAAATTTTATAAATTCTGAAACATTTTTAATTACTGTACTGATATTACTTCGGAAGAAAGCACATTCCTCAAGTAAGAAATTGTGCTTGAAAATATCGAAATTTCTTCCAAAATATGTAGTCATAAAATTCAGTTCCGTCGTATCATTTTAGTACAATCTTGTTTATCCATTATTTTTTATTGTATTTTTGACTTCAGAAATAAAGACAACTGTCAAAACAACAAGAACACGATATGAAATTAAATAAATTTCGAAGGGATAAGCCACGCGGGAAGTCAAAATCACACAAAGACTAGCCAGTTCACGGTGTTCTTGAGCTAGAATATGTCTGTGACGGTATTTGGAAGTTTTGAGGTCGAACTTTGTAATTTAAACTACTAATTGTCCGCCCTGAGTGTTCCTGCGAGAAGTTGTGAAGGAAGATGTTTTGGCGGTGGCGGGGGAGTGGCGAACTTAGGACGTTCAAGTGGATAAAAATGTCATTTTATATTTGTATGAAATGTGTTCATTTTGTATAAGTTACTTGGCAGTACAGTTTCCTCTTACGAAAAACATATATAGCCCAACCAGTTTTCCCATAATGGTACTTCTAAGTCAAATTTTGCACGATTTTCGTTCTTAACCACTGCGAAAACCAATGAACATAACGAAAAAATTCACATTAAAACTACACACCACGGGCTCTTGCTTGACGTGTATACAAACTCATTACAAAATATTTTTGTAATGGCTGAAATTTGTAATTTGTAAGTACTTTTAGCAATGTTTTTAATACAGGAATATTTTGCAATAGGCTTTCATATACGTTAAGCAGTAGCCAATGACATGGCGTTTCAATGTGAATTTTACATTTAACTATGTTCATTGGTTTTCGTAGTGGATATGAACGAATCACATGCCAGTTTTAACTTTGAAGTGTCATTATGGGAAAACTGGCTGAACAATATTTTTTTGTGAAAGGGAAATGCACTCCCAAGTAAGGTATACAAAACTGCCACTATTACAGACAAAAATAAAATTACAATTTTCCCCAAGTATCATGCTAAATGTATTCCCGACGTTAAGGCCATGCTACCCTATTTAGATTTGTAATCGATAATTATGTTTTGAGCCTAAACGAGAGCAGATGTCCAAATATGTTTGGCAGTTTTGTGTAGAATGGATTTTGCCGTGGTAGCTAATATTTCAAGACAAGAAATGTTATGGTTTCGGTTGAAAAGTCAACTAACGAGAATTCAGTTAATTACATAATATGTAGGGATGAGGAAATTTCACGAATTCAATGACCTACATGTAAGAATCAAATATCCTATACATACTCAAGTCCCGAGCATTTGTCCGCTAGCTGCTACTCAGTGAAACAGCAGACAATGAACGAATAGACAGGGCTTGAGTATGCATAGGATATTTGATTATAACATACAGGTCATTGAGTTCGCGAAATTTCCTCATCCCTACGTCTTGAAAAAGTTAGTAAACATAGAGAAAACAATTTTAAACAAAATTGCCTGATTGATTTTTTATATCTTCTCTCGTTTTGGTTTAAAACATTATCATCGCGAAAACATCAGAAACTAGGACAATGGCCTTAATACATTGGTAATTTTAAAGCATTCAGTCCTGCTACAGTTGTTTCCTCTAGTACATTCCTTTTGGTAATTTAATTATACGCAGTTAAATTTAAAACAACAATGCAGTAAATAATTACAGTCACTTTAAAGTTAAATACAATTACCTAAATTTTGGAGGATATCGGGGGAGTGCTGTGCCCCCTGCCATATCCTCAAGGAAATCTCTGCACATGATATTCATATTTGAATTATTGCTATGCATTGTTTATGTTAGGTTTGAAAACGCACCTATAAAATCAACGTCGAGCTAGAAGGACGTGGCGCATCAAAAACAATTAATTAATTGAAAACTGCAGGTTTCTGGAAGTCTACGTTCACAAATTATAGAAGAGGAATTCTAGACAATAATTTTTACCTAATTTCTTTGGAAATACTTTTTTCGACTGACGTATTTTCGGGGTACAGTCTCTGTAAAAATTTAGTGTTTTGATGCAGCGTAAAATATTACGATATAAGGTTGACAAAAATAATTATCTAAGTGTGCATTTTTTCATAGTTTATATACCGACTTCTAAATATCTGGATATTTAAATTGATGTTTTTAACGTTGATGTATGTATCAAGCTAGAACCTCGGAATGGACAGAGTAAAATGTTCACCGGTGGAGGCGAGTGTGGCGAAGCACCTGCCGGGGAACCGAACCCTGGAACTGCAGCAGCGACGTGCAATCACGCCCGATCACAACCGGCTGTTCTCCACGCGAGCACATCCCTCCCATTATCATTTCCGGTAACGAGCAACTCCACACAGCCGCCCGCCCCTCCCCGCCCCCAAAACACGCTAATTAATAGTCCCGCCCATTGAGGCGCCTTCGGGCTAATTACCAATTACCCGATCAGCAGCTCCGCTCCGCCAACTTTTCAGCGGCCCTGTGTCTTAATTGCCGTCATTAATTCGGCATGGTGGAAAAGTCGACGGCTTCTTCCCAGCGTGCCCACGTCTGGCAGTTGCTGCCTCTTTTATCAGTCGCCAACGTTACGGCCGAGGTATTGACGACTACAGGCGACTTCGCAGCGCAAAGTTTAAATGGACTTTGGCGAGGTCCTAAGAGGATTCCGCCTGCACACGCCTCTTCACATCACGTCTTCTTCCCCTGAGCATGGACATTTCCAAGCTTCGCTAACTCCGTCGTCAATGAGTTATTTCAGAAGAAAGTGGAATGGGGTTGTAATCAAGAATTTTAAATGCGTTGCACGTTTACTATGCAAAAAAGAAACGTCATCGCGAAAATATATCTGAAGTTAGTTCACTTCACGATGAAGGTCTTGGGCAAGCTTACATTTGGTACTAACTGCTGTTCCGCAGCCTTTACACAATTAGCTTCGCCCTTAAAATTTTGCTACCAGCACCTGTGTTCCCCTCATTGTCTGCTAGCTACTAAGCATACGGCACATAATCGAATATCCAGTGCATAAAATAAAATTATAAGGCCCCACAGTTTTCCACATAAATACACAATCATACACATACCACGCCGACACAGAGAGCGAAACTAAATAAATAAATGTTACAAGACTGTATGGAAAGCAGGTGGATATTTTGTGGACATATTTTGGTCATAAATCCATGCCAGGAAACTCAGTGGTTACGCGCTTAAGACCACTGTTACGATTACCAAGATACTCGCCTGGAGGACGACCTAGCGACGACGGCAGTGCAATTAGGTCGGTAGTTGCACAAGACAGGGCCTCAGCGATTCTCCCCACCTGCACTGAAGTGTGGTAATATAATGCAAAGTATCGGGAGAGTCGGGGTCTGTCTCCTTCAAGCCTTCCAGCCATCACCAGCTCGCCAGGATGATCCTCGGTCGAGACCCACGACGTGCCGCCGTCCGTCGATAGCCGAGCACATTTATCATCAGTCTCCGGCACATCATGTTACGGTGAGGTCTAAGGTGTTCAAAGGTCACCCAACATAGAGTAGAACATTAACGTAATAATCTAAACAGCCGCTTCCCTCATATCTAAATTATATAGTATAATATTGTAGTGGTCTGTAACTAAACTATGTAGAGTAAAGCCACCGCAATTATATTAATATATTTCATTTAACCGAAACCTCGCCCTTAAGGGAGCGGTTCACCTCAGTTTTCAACGAAAAAATTCGCAATTATAACAATGTTGTAGGCTATGATTTGGCATACATAAAACAAAAAATAAAATATTTTTTGTAATTAATAAAAAATGCTGCATTTTGAAATGAAAATTTAAAAACTTTAACATATTTTTCAAAATAAAAAACTATATATTTTTTTGTTTTTATATGTATCGTATCACAGCCTACAACATTGTTATACACTGTGAATTTTTTTTTGGTTTGGTATGTCAGTTGGTTTTAGTGGCGTGCATAAAACCGTAAAGTGCAAATTTGGACGTTTACGACTCATTACGAAAAAACTACAAGAGATACGAAAATTTCCTAAGAGGAAGATTTAGTCACATATTTACGTCTAAAATAAGAAAAAAAATTATCTGTTACAAATATATAAATAATAAAAGACGTTGAAAACTGAGGTGACCGCCCCCTTAATTTAACCACTTAACTAGTGTCAGTATAAAGTGCCTACCTCTGACTACAGCTACCCCAACGACTTTAACTTATGTGTAAAACAGTCAAATATTCATTTTGTAACATCCCGAAGGAAGGTCGATTATTCATATTGGCAAACATACAATAGAATAAGCGACTACACATTACACACGTGGTATTCAGTAGCTAACATATGTGTAATGACATCAGTTACCTGACACACACTAGTTACCATGTGACCTATTTTCGTAAGCACATGATTATAAACTCTTTGTTTACATAATAAGACACTCCTGAAATGTCGAGGAAGCTATGTGCAGTTCAGTTCACAACATAGTGGAACAATTTAATATGCGTAATATTACATAAAAACCAATTTTAATACACCACGTTTTTAAAACGTACTAAAAAGTGAAATACAATGTCTCCTATGAAAACACTTGCAAGACCTAAAACGAACAATTTTGAGCGCATGCAACACATCGTTGATGCATGAATAATTCACCTAAGTCACTAACATTTTATTGTATTGCAAAGGTTTTGAACTGTTATGTGAGTTTTCTCAGCGACAATTACTTTCTACACTCCTTACTATTTATTACTGTGCTAGCAAGTATAGTGTATTAAGACAGTGAAGTATCTTGGTGTGAACTGACGGTAGAAACTGTAGACAAATTACTTGATAAGATATGTAACATTCACACAACAAATACATATGAAATAAAATGTCTACATAAACGATGCAGACCAAAATCAACGAAGTAGCCCTTTTATTAAAAAATAAAATGTATGGCAAATTATTGATTGGCGGAAATTGGTTAGGTGCTATTCCCTACATTATAGAAAAAGAAAAGGCAAAATAGTGATATACATCTCTCGACCAGATACAAAACACATTTATGTACTTACTTAACTTAAATATTGATTTTACTCCACATAATGTTAATACAGATGTTTGCTCGGCAAATTCGATAGCTCAGACGGAAAATATGCGTCTTTGATAGTTCTCTGACCTATAGTTAGGTTTAGGGATTTTGACTTTGTCTTTCAAATATACTACATCTGCTACGTTGGAATCAGAATTGTTAGTGAACAAAATATGAGGCATTAATTGCAATAAGGTTGTCAAAAATTCCGAAAATCTCGTGCAGCTTATTAGTTCATCCTTAAGGAAAAAGGGCGAATGGTCCGTAAGTGACGTCTTAAGTGCATCCCTCGTTGACTTCAGGCTCACTACAAACATCTAATTATAAAAATACATAAAATTGTTGGCCTCTTCTCAACTGGCACGCACTGTAACATTAAATTATTAACTAAACCCAACTCCAAAGGGTTCCAATCGTTAGGTCGGCGGCAGTAAATCAGGCATCACATCAGCAGGCCTGCCGCATACGTCTTCTCACGATGGGAGTTTTTTTTTAAAGAATCCAGAAAAAACGCCACTGATAGCGTCGGTTGAAACAATCGCCTCAGAGAAGTAGGAATGTTCTCTTACTTAGAGAAAGAATTACTAAACATAATGATAAGCATTCCTTTTAAACTGCATAAACCCCTGAGCAACTGAGTACGTAGAAAAATAAATCGTTAATTACATAAAGCATAATATGAAAAAATCAAAAGTATTAGGTTCATGCATAAATATGACTTTAAATAGGCTTTCACATTAATTTAGAATTATTCATTCCAAAACATAAACATCAGTAAAATATTTTTTTAGTAAGTTAAAAAATATACTTTATACTGATAATTACTTCAAAATAAAATAGACAACTGTAATTCCATTACATTGCATGCGCCCTACAATTTTCGCTTAAATCTTACAATATTTCCATAGGAGAAATTATTTTGTATTGTTTAGTCCGTTTAAAAATCGTCAGTTTCCAATTATCTAATTCATTGTTACACTAACTTATTGTTACCGAACAGACAAACAGGCGAGTTAATAAAACCTGTAAAATAGGAACACGCTGAGTCAACAAACACACAACTGAATATTACACAGTATCTGCCAGTAGGAAAAATGACCCTTCCTGTTTCCTATGTGCCCACATAGTCCAGTCATTTTAAACATTAAAATTGCAAAAATGCATGTACTTCTAATTTTTTTATATGTTGTTACGACCAGTACCATTAGTTTGAATACAAGCTTCTAAATACCTGTGCAAACTGAGTAATGTATTAAACACTGCCAAATTGTCGAATACGTTCTAGGAAAAATTCTGTAGCAAGTAATTTAAACTTTATTAAATTACTAACAACTTGAACCTTGTTGCAGCTCTCTACGTTCAATAGTTTTCAAAAAAGTGAAAAATTTTGTTTTGGTTGAGTTTCGAGCCAAATACCAAGAAAACTACTCATCCTACGAGGAAAGTCATCTTGAGGGAAAACTAATTAACTTAATTTAACTTTTATTTATGCCCAGAAGGATGACTGTAGACATAATTTATGTAGTACGTGAAGGTACCCATATACCTACTACCCAGCTATGTAAAATATACTTATTTATAGCCTGTACAGTAACCGCATACATAAGTATTTACCTCAATTAATTGATGTGTAATTAGCTAAACGACATTTTGAACATTAATATTCTCACTTAAATAACGCCATTAAACCCGAACGCTACACTTTCGTACCATGAAATATTCAACCTTACTGAAGTGCATTCAGGATGCAATTGGACGTCCTCCGTTGATAATGTTGACAATATAATAGTAGGCCTACTTAACATACATGTGGAGATATACAAATAAAGTATTTAAAAACAATATAGCTATCGAAAACGGATTAAAAAATTCAAAGTAAAATAGCACGAAACAATTACATCCTGATACGAATAAACTATCGTCCGATTTCAGAAGTTCAGAAGACAAGTAACACTAAAATAAGAAAAGCCAATTACTTCAGACACACACAAGTTATATTCCGTGTGGAGCGGAAAAATTCATATTTAAAGTTTATGTTATTCGTAATACAGTACGTAACATCGTAAAATGTATTCGTCCAACAGTTTTGCTGATTCCAAACCTCGCAAATAAATGGTCAGTTTCGCACGGTATTATCATCAACAAATAGCGCCTGAAGCATGTGTGTGTGTATATATATATATATATATGTATAGGGTTAACAATTCTCCTCTTACTTGCCAACATTTGCTACCCTGAGTGTTGTATATAATTGTACTCGTCTTCGCAACCCCTACAACGTGACGAAGAGCTTTAAACGTTATTCAGGGACAGCCTGTATGTATGTGTTTATACACAAGGTGCCCAGAAACAAACGCATGATCACACCAATCGAATCCTGGGCTAAATTTAAGACGTAAAGTCAAAGCAAAATGTTGTACGACATTTCACATGCATAATGTGGCAACACAGCACTGTAGTTAGTCCCCTCTTGCGCTCCACAGATATCTTACTTATCTTATTACTACAGTTCTGACCTGAATATTATGGGTCCTGGTTTAAATCCAGAGAAGTCCAAACATGATTCTACGTACACTTGTCTCAACATAGAATATAATAATACCTGAATGTGGAGTGGAAGAGGGAACTATCTCCGTACAGTGTTGTAACATTGTTCACGTTAAATGTCGTCGTACAACATTTTGTCACTAACATTTTCGTCTTCAATTTAGCCCAGTATCCGCGTGCTGTGCTTATAGTGCGTTTGTTTCTAGGCAGCCAGTACACACACACAAATACACACTTTATGTTTGTAACGTATGTACTCCTATATCTTTCATCCGATTGCGATGAAACGTTAGCGCGCGCACCCCCAAATTTTCTGACGGAGTACCCAGAACATTTGGTGAAAATATGTTCATTTTCAAAGTGTTTCTAAAACAGCCATTAATGACTTTCCCTTTAACATCATTTTGTTTAGTTAAGAATTTTCAAATATGTTTTGTATCAGAATTTTTTTTTAGAAAATAACCAAACACTTGC
This sequence comes from Medauroidea extradentata, assembly GCA_003012365.1. Lineage (NCBI taxonomy): Eukaryota > Metazoa > Arthropoda > Insecta > Phasmatodea > Phasmatidae > Medauroidea > Medauroidea extradentata. Next base: position 25,707 of record PNEQ01017624.1, on the reverse strand, counting down.
TACTGTAATTTATCACTTTTAATACTATTATCAGTATAAATATTATTAATATGATATTTAAAGTGCCGAAAAAATTTTACCGACACTTTTATTACTTTTCTTTTCGTTTTTTTTTTTATTTCATGAAAAACTATAGCTTTCGAAACGGTTTTGAAAATGGAAATACATATCTTTACGAATAACTTAAGCTTTCTGGTTGGTTCGAGTACTCAACTGATGGAAAAAAAAAAAAAAAAAAAAAAAAAACACTGTGTTTCCAACAAGCACTTCAATAAACCTTTCATTTCTTAGAGTGACATTGCAACGCATGCCGAGTACTCGTACTAAATGTCTATCCCATCGAACTGACAACCACGCGAACCAAGTCTCGGTCAATGGCTAGTTAACTATATAACGGAGAGTATCACGTCAAGACAGTGTGTAGGATCTGCACGACCCTAGGCTGAGCTTCAGGTGAAGCGTAAGGGGAGGGAGGGGTGTCCAGGAACTACCTCCTACGTGCAGTTTCAGGAAATTTATATGCAACACTAGCATTTAAAGTAATTTTCTGACTAAAAACATATTACGTTTGTGATTATATCGTAGAAAATTTTATTCAGTAACTTTTATTTAATTTTAGAGGGTGTACTAACTTCCCCCAGTTTTATTCACTTTCAGGCTTAGTGAGGGATGGCTTACTAACTAAACCTAAGAAAACTACATAAACATCCATGCTCGTAGCGGGATTCGAACCCAGGACCTCTCACACCGTAGCCCGACATACTACCGACCACGCTACGGAGGCAGGCTATTTAGTAACTTATGAATTCATTTATCTTGAAGTACATTGAAAGGTAAAATTGCATTTTATTATTTTTTGGTGCGGGCTCCCAGGTTGCAGGCCAGATAGTTTGCGCGCACATGCTGCCCTGCTACATGTTTACCTAAAGGAATACAACTGCGAACACACATCACTCACCGTTTGGCGAGAAAAAAAGACATTCGGATCATAATTTTAATAATTCCGCACCGTATAGTAATTTATTTCTTTAATAAATAAATTAATGATTATCCATGCGTCGCGTCGGTGTGATAATATCACTGTTTTCTGCAAATTACCGTAGTTTCGGTACTGTACAACACTGGCTGATAGGCAACCAAGTAGGTAGGCAACCACGCATAGCAATCGTGTAATGCGGGTACCAAACCGCAGGGAAGCAGGCAATACCCACAAGCATTTCAAAAGAGTGGTTCATGTACCCGTTGGAGTTGGAACATCTTCCAAACTAAAGTTTGGTGGCTGTTTAGACTTATTGTAACAACCAAATACCCTAATCTCCACCCCACAACCTCCCCCCCTTTTTTTTTAAATTACTTGTTGAAGACAGCGGATTTATGTATGTGTGATGTATTCGAAGAATAGCGATGCTTGCTTGAATAATGAAATGCAGCATTGTTTTCAATACCATAATTTTTATACGTTTATGTGTTAATTAATAAATTGTCTACTCTGTCAGAGCTCTTGCAACAGTCTACACTAGGAAGTGTTGCAAATACGTGTAATAGTATGATGTCCTTGTGGCAGCTGTTAGCTTAGCTCTCAGGGTTTATTAGCTGTAGTCACTCCACAAGCAAATCTACAAATTATTTCAACTGCACGGATGGCACTTGTTTCAATATGTTGTAAACATACTCTGTGTACATCGGCGACAATATGCTTCCTAACTGTGCCACATGTCCAGCGACGTGGGCTTGGAATGTTCGCATGGGAGGACGTATTTTTGCGCGTTCAAGTCCAAGAAATGCAGGAGCTAAGGTCGGCTTAGCAGACGCATCTTGCCTTAGCCTGGTCACAAGCGCAAGTCAATGACTGGACTGGCACAGTCTTCACACCGATAACTCGTCTCAATGATACATCCAGTGGTGACCATATCAATATAGGCCTATATCAATTTATGACGTCATATTTAAGGTAAAGTAATGCTGTAGCAGCCTATACCTCTCTAAAGATTCTGAACCAAGAATATCACGCCTAAAAAAGGACCATAAAAACAGCCATCTTCGCTATTTTCAGCTAAGAGAAAAAAAACCATGTAGATTAACAGAATACCTTAACATGGTACACACGCGTGTTGAGACGGCCTCTTGCCTGCCTTGTATACAGCGTTGCAGCGTCAATGCTAGCAGAACACTATTTCCTAAGAAACTTCTAAACGTGTTTCTAATGTGTGCATTAACGCAAATTACAAATACTTCAAACAACGTCGGAATGGTAGTTTCAAAACATCGCGTTAATTAGAAAGATAGTTTCACAGTCCCTCCAAATTGCTATAAAAAATCTAATTCACTCCCTTATATCTAAACAACAACTCACGGTATTTGTGCGAAATTAGGATAGAAGGATGTTTTGGACTTTGTTTAAAACTTTCCAACATTTAAAATATGGGGTCACCACTGAACGTGTCAGTCAGGCGAATGTTCTACGATAACAGTGCACGCCGTTTCATTGTCTTGCGGTAGAGGCGATACCGCACCAGATGAGCCAGTCAACATCGCCCTTAGCACCGTGTCTTACGCACACAGACCCACGGCCACCAGGTGGAGGTCATAGGTTCTTAGAATAGTTTTCCTAAACAAACATGACATGACTCGCGTACGTTGAGAAGTTTTCGAATAAACTGTGTCGGGCGAAACCCTGCACAATACTCGGCGACCTGGGCAGGCGTGTTTAGAGTCGATGAAGCCAGGTGTACACGTTGTGCTACAATTACGCAAATTTAAAGTCCTGGCACCGTTATATTATCATAGTACAGTGCAGTAAATATATGACTCTTCATTTACATTATCCCAACACTCTCTACGTAAATGTACACTAAATTGATACGAATTCGACCATTTTCGAAGAATTCCTACATTTTTCCGTTCCTATAACTAGACAGAGTGAAAACTCTCGAATAACTCCGTTGCTAAAATAGTTTCGAAAACACGTATCCTTGTTGCGCCTTATGACACGATTTAATTGTCTGTAGGCGAATCAAAAAACGTTGCTAATGTCGTTATTCACATTGGTTCAGTTAACTGGGAACAAACGATTAACGAAAAAATAATATCAAACACGTAAATGCTACATTGGAGCCTAGCAATGTGTCAACTTTCCACGCGATAAATTACTCCCTCTACATACAATTGAAGAGGGTATTTCAAGAAGGGCCCAACAGCAGAAAACAAGGAGAGGCATAGAAAAGAATTTATTTCCCTAAACTGTGGCAAAATTCACACTGGTGAAATTGTTACTGTAAAGAGAATATAAAAGTTGCAAATGTGAATTATACCCTACTTTGTGAGGAAATCACATTTATCTATATCCTGGAAATTTTAAATTATTACTGTCTGCTATTGCGCCCTTCTTGAAATATCAATTTCAATTGAATGTAATTTAACATAGTCCTTGAAAAAAAAAAGTTCAAGCATAATTATTAAGTTCCCCGAAAATAAAACACGCGTGAATACTTATTTGGGGGTAATACCCGAGCCAAAAGTACTTCTCTTAAATGAGGCGTGAAACACGAGGCACGTCTGCGTGTTCGATCTGGAATAACAGTTCGAGTCTGCCATTTTACACAAGCTGGCACGTTTATTTTGACCACAAACACACACACACACACACCTGGCTGCTGTTTGACATCCGCTATTGATCTAGTTCCTTCCCAGCAAGGGGGTCACGAGTCCTGCCCACTGATGAATTTACTGCTCTCGTGCACAAACGCGAATGTATCACGTGGTCAACATCGCTTACATCTGTCATCCTTGTTTCATGGCACCAGACTTGTGCGCAGTGTTTCAAGTAAGTTCATTTGGTAATTAACCTTATTATGATATCAACGCGAGGTTCGCATAATCAATACGTTGACACCGTGTTCGATTGGTATTCTGCAACAAAAGTGTCACAATGGTCTGATTTTGACTACAGAATCGATTACGCATTTTTTGTAATTTACTACTTGATTTCCGTCAACTCCAAAAACGATAAATTACCAAAAACAACTGTAAAAACGCTGCCGTATTAGTTTTGTCCATTATAAAAGTTTAATGCGCACATGTAATAAGCTCGTCACAATAAACAAACAACTACGTCGGCGTCGCAATAATTATCAAGAAACTTCATATTTCTTACGATTTAAAATAATGTTGATACATAACTAAACTTTGCGAATTTAAAAATACAACTGACTGTGATTTATAATTAAAACTCAATTGTTAATTAATTTTTATAGCGTATGTCAGCACATATGTTGAACAACTGAAAATCGAAATATTTTACTTGAAAATCATGTAAAACACAAAATGCATATTATAAAAATGGTAAAATCCATACGATATATAACTTAACCTGCTTTCAGTTTTTTTTATTAGAAAATAGTGAATTGGGATTTTATCTTTGCAAGTTCAATCTTACACTGCAATTCCACATATTTTAGCGAAATACACGAACAACGTCGCTATTTAAGTGATTTATACTAAATAAGAAATTATGTATAGTATGAATGCTGTTTCAAAGTCTCAAACAAATTAAGGTATTACACCCTTAGGAAATAGCTAAGAAAGACATGGTGTGAGAAGTATAACTGGGAATTGAGCATGATACTTATAAATGATAACTGCAGGATACAGTAATTATAAAATATGGCCACTTTGAGAGTACGAGGCCATACACTACCACTTACAAGCAAAACCTTTAAATAATTAAGCCGGTAGTAAAACGGGCAGCGGCGGCTTGTGGGTTGTTGCCAGGTGGGGCTGCAGATATAGTCGGAACTGTACGCTCTTTATGAACTAGCCGTAGACCAACGACCATGAAAGAATTGCCGGAAACTAGGTCTTTTGTGACCACTCGGTAGTAAGGGGCACCTGCACATCAGCGTGTCAGCGGCTGTAGAGTCAATCAGTGCACAATCCTGCACAGCTCTTGGCAACTGCAGCCCTACCTGGCAACAACCCACGAGCCGCCACTGAAAACGGGTAAATGATGCAGACCAAGAAGCAAATACGAACAAGAGACACAAAAATCTTCGAAAAATAAAGTTCTCTCTTCCGAAGATCATCAAGCCAATCTGGAAACACAGCTAAACACTTAATTATTACTCAAGTTTATAATAATAAATATGTATACACTATAATTATTACTCAAGTTTATAATAATACATATGTATACACTATTCAAACGCTTATACATACACATACTGCACACATATACGTCAAACACTTCGGACAAAATATGCATACGTATTGCTGTGAAAGAATTTTTTCAAGCATCATAAGAAAAATCACTGCAGCCATTTGACGGAGATACTGTTTAACCAAAAACTTCCTGAAGTGGCGTCCGGAAGATTGTGTTGTCTGCCACAAGCAGGGCCTTCTATGAGATTATAAGATGATGCAGACTTTCGCGGTCGTGATCACTGGCACTGCAGCTATCTCAACTTTAGAGGTTGGACCAGTAGCTTCGAAAGCAGAGACAGCTTGTTACAGCTTTATTTGTTGTCATAATGCTCCGACTTTTAATGTCTGTATCTCAGAAACAGATTGAGCGTGTTCCGACACGTGCACTCTTTTTGTTTCTTATGTAATTCTAGCTCTTTATTCACTAGGATGGGCTGCTACAGGCGTACACGTACAATAATACATGCATATTAACAGAAGCGACCTCATGTTTCCAACGCATGGGATGTGATGGTGTTTGTTCACACTTGATTCCATGCATACGTGTCGTCACGCATCTGAATTGCATCCGGAAGGTTAAGGTTCCATTTGAAGTGGTTGTTGAATTATCGTCACTTAACATGTTCATTAACACAACTTTCACGGTGGTATTACACCCATACTATTGACAACAGAGACGTGGTTCCTATACTCATTATTCTTGATTTAGGTTTGGCTACCTGGACAAGCGAGCTTTTCCACGATTTACATTCAACCCTGTATACTTCCTCAACGCGTCTAATACATCTGTGTGGTATGATTCCAAGTAACGTCTTACTTTACAGAATATATTAGCCGTGATACTTACATCTCATTAAATTAACTTTTTGCGAACTGTTCGCATTTTCTGACGGAGCAAGACAAGCTAGATCTCTGCAAGGACTCAGTACCACTGACTGGCCTCTGTACTTCTACTGACCACACTCCTGTTGCTCCACACCGCAACAAACACGACAAAGTTCTTTATTGGCCAGCTTTCAACCAATGATATTCCTAGTTCGCTGTGTTCCAATCAAAGAGCCCAAACTTGCGTAGCATTATTTAGTAGCAATCGTGTTCATTTCAGTAGTAGGGATACAAATTATTATTATTATTATTATTATTATTATTATTTTTTTTTTTTTTTTAAAAGAATACGATTGCACACGCTGCGGTAAAGTGCTTGCGTGATTGAAGCTGTTCACACTCAAATTAGCACTTTTGAAGCTCTGGTTACTTCCAATTTGCATATTTATGCCATTGGTTGATGGAAACCAGTAACGAAGCGTGCCCATTGGTATAGCACTGGGCACGTCAGATTCAGTAGCAATAACGGTTCGTTCCTCCTTGTACGTGTTCAGACGATACCTAACGGGCTAACAGAAATCTTTACCCCTATTTTAATTAAAGTGGAGTCGGTTTTAGTGAAATACGATGAGAAACGTAAACGGAAATGTTGGACTGGATCTTGGCTACAGAAATAAAATAAAGTATGTGGTTATGGCAGACTAGCGATAGCTACTTCGAAATGAATTAAGATTAGTTTACTCACGTTATTTTGTGACGTCGACGCCATTTTTTAACAGAATCAGTTGTGAAGTGTTAATTAAGTTCATGACACCAACACAAAATGACTGCGATTGGCCAACCATGTTCATGGACAGAAATCAAAGAAAAATATTAGCATAGAAATAAAGCACGTTCTACGGTACTTGTACCGAATATGGCCCACTTAAGGTTCAGAAATCATGTTTGTCTGTTTCATGAATTATATTGCTACTATAACACATGGATTATATGAGACAGATATTTAAAGATGGTGTGTGTTCATACTGGAGACTAGTGTGTATAGATCCCACATCGATCTCGACATTAGCACACAATCACAGACTAAATAGTAATACAGACGTGAAATGACGTGGCGGCTCGTTTGATATAGGCGAACTTGGCCGCTTATTGGCTGCCCGAGGCTGTAGACTCCAGCCCCGTGTCTGTTTGGCTCCTGCATGTTACTACAGGTTTCCTATTGGCCTGGCTGCCGACTAGCAGAGCAGCTGTCTCACGCTGATTGGCAGTAGGTGTTTCCGCCATGTTGCTGGCCAGGGAAGCCATTTTGCTGGCGTGTGTGACTGAGTTCGCCTTTCTGCCGACTATTTCACTTCTGTATTCCTAAATATTCTGTGACACAATGGTGACTAGTGGGCCAAATTGAGAACTGGGCCATATTCGGTACAGGTACCTTATTTACGTTCCTGAGCAAGCTTTTGTGTATAAAAACTGCCATGCTCAGAGATAGACCCATTGAGAAGCTGCTGGAAAGTGGCCCACGTGGAAGAACAAACGCTAACAGAAAATGATTCGGGAGGACCATGTTGATCCACGACTCTAGACATCCTGATTTAGGTTTTCCATGGTTTCCCAGAATCGCTCCAGGCGCATACTAGGATAGTTCCTTGCACGAATGACCTAACTGTAGACGAGATGTTAGGCCCAATAAAAAATTAAATTTAAAAAAAACTGCAGTGAAAAATAACAAACAGACTTTATTAAGTCCGTAATCAAATAGAAAATTTAACGTCTGAGACCCAATATAACGACATCACTATAATAATAATAATAATAATAATTATTATTATTATTATTATTATTATTATTATTATTATTATTATTAATTTGACAAGACTGTATTCAAAATGCTCACTTTATCGGGAACAACCTATACTGGTCAACACCAGCACGATAGTTAAAATAAAATAATTATTTTTTGCAGACTTTTTTCTGAAGGAAGCCATCGATAGTTGTTCAAGCAAAATCGGATATAGCTTTCAAAGTGCTAAATAACGTTGGTCATATTTTACAAGTTAAGGTAAATGCAGTATGTAAATTACATTCAGGTTATATTGTTCGGCATATTTCGCCAATCCAATCCCCCTACGCATTATAATTTCGAACCTCAGCATAGCCCCCTTGTTTTTTAAAGTGGTATACGCAGAGTACCTCTTTTGTTTGCTTAAGTCAAAAGAGAGAGGAATTTAAAAAAAGGACGAAACTACTGATTATATTTTTCGAATTCGCTGGCAGTGAGCCAACTGTGATTCTGGCATTTTTAACGGGCCGGCAAATGAAGGTCCGTGATTCCGGAAAGCGGCCGGGAAACGCACACGCGTCGCTCGTTGAAGAGGAGGGGAAACAGCGGCGGAAAATACAGGCTTCTGTTTGCATTTTGCGATCCCGCGGAACGAGTACAAAACTGCGAGCGGGTAGGTGAAGGGGTGGGACGAAGAGGTGTAGAGGGGAAAGAGACTGGACCCGTAATGAAGCAGCAGCAGCGAGGTTCGGATTTCTGTCGGAGGACAAAGCGATAGCTAGCGCCGCGCGGCGCCATAGAGAAGGATGAGAGACAAAGCGGTCAGCGGGACCAGCTAGTGCGCGGTTCCGCCGCCAGGCGAGATTGTGGCGCTGCGCTGCGGAGAAGGAATCAATACGTGGGCGCACTAGGGCTCGCGGCCGAGCTGGCACAATTCGAGAGACGAGTGAGCGACTTTATTCCCCCATCATACCCCCTCCTCTCAACATTAATCCTCTGTACACTGTGAATATAAATTAACGTTTAAAAATTACATTCGCGGTAAACGCGGTTTATTAGTCCTGTTCTGCCAGGCACCACTATGACTGACAGGGGCGAACGCAGGATTTTATTTCGGGAGAGGGAGGGATACAACACAAAACCACGTAAATCAACAAAAATCAAAATAATCAAAATATTAATCAAAACACGCAAGTAACCCCCATTTTTTAAAACATTAAAATACATTACAATTATAGAACGCAATCATAATTTATTTTACATAGCTTCACAGTTTGCTCAAACTGTGGTTGACAGTTTCCGAATTGAAGGGGGGGGGGGGTGTCTTCTATCCCTCCTGCATAGACCCCCATCGCTGCAGGCATGGTACAATTAGATACAAAAATAGATTTGGGGAAGTGATTGTTGTAAGTAGCAATACTTTTGTTTCCGTTTCTATTTCGCAATTAATATAATACTGGAGCACAACCTTGAAATTAAATTCAGCATTTGCATTGAATATTTAGACGAGTACACCCCTAAACGTATATCATAAATATATTATTGTATTTGTTTGTGGTGATATTTTATTGCGTGTTGAGTCTTTGAAGCTCACACCCCAAACTCTCCTAGCGTGCAGGGCCATCGTTCTTAAGGATGTTTAAGTGCGATAAAAACAAAATTTTATATTTCTATGAAATAGTGTTAGTTTAGTAGATGATACTTGTGAGTGCAATTTCCTCTTACAAAACAATTTTATTTCACATAATTCTCAAATAAAGGTGCGTCAAAGTAATAATATGCATGTTCTACAACAATGCAAATAGGGAAAACCAGTTGACTTATGTAAGTGAAATGATTCACAGTGAAATCACATGCCATGGGGTACGTAAGAAAACATTAAGAAACAGCCCACAAACTATTTATATGATTTTTGAAAAAAATGTCGAATTCTAGTAAATTTTTTCTGTACTTCTGTGATATTTTGAAAAATTCAAAATATGACATTGTGCGTTTTTAAATGTTTTATTGCATAGCTCATTGGATGTAAGTTCACACTGAATTATTTAATTTGATTAGATTGCTTGGTTTTCACTATTTGCATGGCAGAGTAACAAGCAAATTCTGACTTTGATGCACCGTTATGAGAAAACTATGAGAACTAAAATTGTTTTGTAAGAGGAAACTACACTCACAAGTATCGTCTACAAAATTAATGATATTTCATAAAAATATAAAATTACGATTTTATCGCACTTGAACACCCTTAACGTCTTCTAATGTGCATCGTTACATTCTGCCAGTAGTAGTACAACCACTAGAGGCAGAGAAACTCAGGAAAATGTTCGTTTACGCTTTATTTATTTCATACTGTTCTCATTGGTCCAATCTAAGTGGAGCACAAAAACGTCCAAACAAGAATAATGCCGGTTAGGTACTGACGATACTGAAACCTAGCTACAATCAATTATCTAGCGATAACGCACTGCCCCTGACGACCATACAGTTCTCCTATCAATACATATCACAGAAAATTTTTTAGTGAAATGGGGCACATAAGGCGTGCACGTCATCTCGAGTATTTGTTGTCATAATGATCTTAAAATTCAAGTTACAACAAAACTTGGTACGCATTGTCTCAAAACGTATTTTAAGAAAAGTTTAGTGCCCACAAGACGTTCATACTTACCACGTTTCCCAATATTTAATTTTAACTAAAAGTGAGGAGGAACAGCGATAATCCATAATATTTTACGACCAATCTTTAGGCTACTAGATGGTCGGCTAGGACTATATAACTTCTGCAGAACGTCCGTAATTTCCACTGCATAGCAATCGTTTCGAACATCTCGAAATAAATACGTGACGTGTGAAAAAGTAGAAAACTTGCGCAGTTTTTAAGGCCGCGGACATACACATTTATGTAAACACTGAATTAACAACGCAAAACAAAATGAAGCCACATAAAACTGAGGCCAGGTAAAACCAACTGAAGCCATGAAAAACAAACTGAAGCTATCCAAAATACCTGAAGAAGCACAGAATAAAAAGGAAGGCACGAAAAACAACAAACTGAAGCCATGCAAAACCAACATAAGCCACTCAAAGCCGTCATGAAGTCAAGAAAAACCACATTTAAGCCACGCAAAACAATAAAACATAATCGATGAAAAACAGAGAGTGTCAGTGCGAAATAAACTGTACCTATGCAAAACTCATTTAGCCATCTTTAGAACAAGACCCCGACCTTCAATGTGACAAACCTGCACTTCGCGCTCTCCAACGACAATGGCTTTCCATGATTCGTTTGTCAGAACCACACACCAGCGAATCAGGAAAAGCCATTTACAACAGGAGAGCTCTAAGCAGCAGGTGAGCTAAAAGCGGTCCTTCTTGCAGGGTTGCCACATTGAAGTCCGCGCCTTCTCCTATGGACAGCTGTGGCCGTACTCTGGACTACACTAAGTACGAATATGCGTACATTTTGGCAGAGAACAATTTCAATTTGATAGTTGCGAAGCCAAGTTAAAGAGTTTGCGAACATCAAGTAACGTATGAGATGATAGAACGTGCCTCTTTACAACTGACGTCACAAAACGTATGAAAGTGGATACTTTGAGCGGCAGCTGTCTGCGTAGGCTACATGCGTGAAGATAAAAGGATAAAGGAAGGATGCACTTTGATCATTCTGGGAGGGTATTATTCCCGCGTAAAGTCTAAAGCACCCCCACAGGCCTTACAAGTCGACTCTGAAGTCCAAGTACAAATATTTTACAAATTTCATGTACGGAATTTTAAACGCTACCCCCGCTTTGAGATGTTATATTAAGAAAATCCCTTTGCAGTCATGTACCCGTTTGACATGAGAACTTATTAAATATTTCTAACGATTTAACACGAGCATGTGTGTTACCCTCACTCGAATCATTTTCCTGATGTCTCACACAATTTTTGAACACATTCATTAAATCAAATTTAAAATTTGTTACGACATGTAAATTTCTTTCGCCATTTTCTATTACAATTACTAACTGTCGCGAATAACGCATATATTCGATCAACAACATCTTGAGAACGGCTTTTAAAAAAATTCTTCGAAACTTCGTTTTCAAGACGCATACAAGCAGTGCTCAAGAATAAGCAAAGCTATGCGCTAAGAATCTTGGAACAGGACCGAGAGTCTTTCGGTTCTTCAAGTGTGAAATCCATAATTTTATATTTATATGAAACAATGTCAGTTTTACTACTTTATAAGTGACTACGTTTTCCTCTCGTGGAAAATTTTTACCCACATAACGGCACGTCAAAAATCAAAGTTTGCATATTACGGAAGCATACATTCGTAATATTAATATATCAACGGACTCACAGAAATGACATAATATACACTGAAATTAGGACCGAGAGTCTTTCGGTTCTTCAAGTGTGAAATCCATAATTTTATATTTATATGAAACAATGTCAGTTTTACTACTTTATTAGTGACTACGTTTTCCTCTCGTGGAAAATTTTTACCCACATAACGGCACGTCAAAAATCAAAGTTTGCATATTACGGAAGCATACATTCGTAATATACCAACGGACTCACAGAAATGACATAATATACACTGAAATTAGATGTCATAGACTACGTGATAAACGTTATAAAACATTTTTTTTGTATTTAAAAAAATTACCTAACATTAAATATATATATATATATATATATATATATATATATATATATATATATATATATAAAGAAAGTCGTGTTAGTTACACTATTTATAACTCAAGAACGGCTGAACTGATTTGGCTGAAAATTGGTTGGGAGGTAGCTTAGAACCAGGAGAAGGGCATAGGATACTTTTTATCCCGCTCGACCGCGTTCCCGTGTGACGTCAAACAGAATACAAGTCACTATAAAATGTGGTATAACAAAAACGCATATAACATGGAATAACAAAACGCAAATGACAGCTAAACATAATTTTGTCTATGCTTAAGTATGTTTGAAAATTTGATAATTATAAATTTTGTCAGAAATCAATAATCAGTAATAATCAGTAATTTGTATTATCTTTGAATCATCATTGACAATGCCGCGACCAAGACGATCGAATCTTTCCCGACAAAGCATGTTCACGGGTAGGAAGACCATCTGCGTTATTTGTTCTTGAGCCTGATAATAATACAAATGAAGAGCGCAACCTATGCACCAAAATACATGAAAAATAAAGAATCATTAAAATACTTAATCCAAAATCTGCTTATTTATTGCCTCTAAGGCGGAACAGAGTTCGCAGGGCCAGCTAGTACTTTATATTGAAAATTAGCGACATATTTGGTGCAATAAAAACAAAAATTATTTTATATCGATCAAATATTTTGTTTATAGCAAATAGCGTCATTCCTCCTGAGTACAGTACAACGATAGAAAGTTTATAACTATTCGAATTGTCAATTCGTTGTGGCGTATGTTGGCTGTTACAAGTGCACATATCCTTCTAGGACGCGACGAGCTGCCATAGCGAGGTGTCGAGTTCGGCGATGAATATTAATAATACCGTGAACCTGCTCTGTCACGGCCCTTGGGCAAATGAATAAAAAAACTGAGAGCGGAACATCATTTACCGACTCGACGCGTTCTGCCGGGCATCTGGATTGAGTGAGACGTGAATTTGTGACATAAAACAATTAAAAATGACATTGCTTATGTGAGCGCTGAATTCTTCAATTGAGATATACACGTTTTGAAAGTCAATATAGAAAACTACAAAACAGCAATCCTTGATAATTATATGAGCAAACATTTATCAAGAATTATGCATTTGTTAAGCGTGATTTGCGCCACAATTAAATGTACGAGAATTCCGCGTCAGAGATTGTTCTTTAGCTATACATTGATCGAGAAAAAATTTTTACTCAGAAAGTTGGCAAAAACTACTGTCTAGGTTTGCTAATTTTTAATTTATTCATTTATTTTTATTATTTTATTTTTTTTTGCAAATTGGCTTCGAGAAATCTACAATTCTGAACTGATGCACTCTTAAACGGCCGTAAATTGGTGGGAAACCATCTTTCAGCTGTTCAGCATGCTGTAGAAATTCATAGTTTAGTTTCACCGGTTTAAAACTATATCTTGAGCACTCGTCTTCCGTCAAGTCTATTCAGTTAGATTCTCGGCCGGAATAATCACAATATTTCGTATGTGGGAAACATGGTGGGCTATGTCGTTGGCAGGCGTGTTCTTTCGGGGACACTGCCGCTCCTTCTGCTCTTGTATTCCATCGCTGCTCCATCACAGCGCCTTATTGCGTGACATCCATTTGGAAGCGATGAACGGCTTGGGGCTCCCAGATTATATACATATATCTGGGCGTGACGCCCTGCCCTCGGGTTCACTTCACACTTAGTATATATTTGCACCCACGTCAATGTAAAACGTTGCAAAGCAAACGAAGTGTACCCAGTTTTGTAAAAAGAAAATACAGTCGCTGAAGGGATATACAGATTAGCTGTCGTGTATTTGTACCTTGCTAGTTAGAGGAAACGATGGTCCACCTTGTGACGCAAGACTGTCGACATTTAGTCAGCCGGGGCCCCGGTGGACATTGGATCAAGACAAGCCCGATCAATGCGACCCCGGACACAGACACACGACGCGGGCAGCATCTGCCGGAGGGGGGCTGATTGCCCCCTGGGGCATCCCCCCTTGAGGAACAGATGTGCCCAGTAATCCGGTTACTGCCTGGAATTGCCGGCGACAAGTTAGCTGCTACAATCCTCGAGTGAGGATACAACAGCGCGACAACGACTGCTTGTATACTTCGTCCACGGCGAACACAGTCATTGAGTAAAGATTAGACCTTTACTCAATGACACAGTTTACCCCACGAGTTCCTATTTATTCTGTTTTTGCGAGTTCAACTTTTCAAACCCTGGAAAGGAGCGTATATCGCAAAACCATTACATAGAAATTTTGAAAGTGTTTGTACTATGTAGCCTAATTTTTTCAACACATAATTTTATATAATTTGGAATAATTATCAAATTAATTAAAATTTTCTTATAGTCAATAACTAGCCATACAATTATAAAACTTATGTTACATTGCACAAACGATTTTCAACATTCCTATGTAACGGTTTTTTTTCGATATCTGCTACCTTCCAGGATTTAAAAAAAATTAAACTTACCAAAATTGCATAAATAAGAGTTTGTGGCCTTAAGACCATGCCAGATATTTTTTTTTTTTCACATTGATGATTTTTAACGGAATGCTTTGAAAAAATGCAAGGCTAAGGGTATTCATACGATGCTCAATTCCATGTAGGCAATTTTCACTTATTTTCATAACAAAATTTATAATATTTTGGGTGAAAAAAATTTGAAAAACTTTGAGGTTTATTGCCACTGAGACATGTTTATGTCTCACGGTAAAATTTTTGAATTGGTATCCCTGAGTGGCGCTGGTGGTCACTACATATTATCTGTGATATTAAGTATATTTTGGTATATTTGCGTAATTGTATATTTTTGCCTTAATTTTAATATCTGCTGTAATTTTATTATTATGATTGGAATAGTAAATTATTCATTAGTATTTGTTAAACGGCTGCTAGCCCGTTTCCCAAAACGCCGCTAGGTGGGAGGGCTGAGTCGGACGTCACTGGAAATTGCAGAAAGAGTCGACAACCAGACGTCGGGCAGATGGACGTGTACGGAAATGAACTGGACTGAACATGTGAAAAGCCTTGAAAATACGATAGCGACGGAAATTAATATTTTTACAAGACGTTGCAGTACATTTTCAAAAAAATATGTTGGCAGGCAGTGCCGTTTATGAAGGCGTATTGTGCAAGTTGTGATAGTCGGTGTGCTGCTATGTGCAAAATTACGCAGCGTAGTTTAGTGTCTGAAGACGAGAGCTTTCAGGTTGCTGAAAGTTCTGCGCAGTAAGTGGTTCCATGGAAATATCCACTTTAATATTTTGCAAACCTGCCTAGATCGCTGCGTGCGACGTCGAGCGACGAGACGTGTGGGGAAGCAGCCGTTTAGCTACGTCACACAGAAGTTCCGTCGAGAGTTAGCTGTTTGTCTTACACAGAGTTACGGGCCCCAACGATTGCAACGAGTGCGTGCGAAGATCATAAGGTAGGCGACGACCTATTTATTTATTGCCGACAATCGCGGCAGGAAACGTAAAAAATAAGATACGTCAGACTCACCTCGGCCATGAACTTTAAACGTAATATTTATTACAGACTTTTTTTTTATATGTTAAAAGTAAATAGAGCTAACGTATTTCACACATTGTATTATATTTAAAATTTTGGTGTAGTTTTCCTGTAGAGACTTATTATGCATAAAATATATATACATATTCTCAGAATTACAATTTGTCGCGAAATTAATTTAACTTGCTATGGTTTGGGATCACGTCAGTAAAAACCTCCTTTAGGTGACGTGCTCAAAAATATTTTTTTTTGTTTTTTTGTTTTTTTTTGTTTTAGGGCCTTTAGACTTAAGGTGTTTTGTAACGAGTCACGCCTTCATGGCTACAGGGCCCTTAGGGGCACGTTCCACCACCAAAAGGATAGGTACAAATTGTGATATATTTGTAACAAAACAATGTAGGAATTCTTAGAAATGAAAATTAATTATGTTGTTTAAAAATAAATCTTCAAAAACACTGTAAAACTACCAGACGTTGTCTTTATGACCTTGGTTCGTCGCCCCTGTTTATACTGCCCCGTCCTAGTATAATATAACGACAGTTAATATACTGGATCATTCGAACGTATTACTTAACAGTCCGGCCACTTGGCTCAGTGGTTAGCGCTCCTGGTTGCTGAGGCAAGGGTCCCGGGTTCGATTCCCGGCCGGGGAGGTGGCATTTACAACCACTTCCTCGGGTTCAGGACTGGGTGTTTGTGTTCGTCTTGTCTGTGTGCCAAAGCCAACTTACAACGACAACTACACAATACAACGTTACTGGGGGATTGCATTCATTAACTTAAAGGGGGGGAATGTTTGGTGCAGTGGCGAGGCGTCAGCCTTGCCATTGTACCAAACATTTTTAAAAAAAAAAAAAAAAAAAAACTGGTTCACCTAAGAATTTAGCACCATTCTGTATACATCGCACGAGGTGAAGACATTTTTGGTCAGCGGAAACGTTTAGGTTTTTAGTGATGTGACCAAACTGGGCCATTGTCTTTAATATCGCCTAATCATGGTTAAGAACAACGATACGCTATTCTAAGTGTGGGAGATTCCTAACCAAGGAGGCAATGTACGAAGAGTATAAACAGATAAAAATTTTTTAACTTCCAAGTCGGAAAGTGGAGTGAAAAATGCCGCCGAAACAGACGTAGAGCGCTGCTGTGAAGGGTATGAGTTGATTGTAGAGCAACGGAGGAGTGCAAGAGCGAGAGAATCAGTATGGCCAACCCCAAGCAGCCGAAATATCTCTAATCCAAATGTCAACTATATTTTTTACGACTTTTCACAATAAAATCAGCAATGAAAGATTTATTACTGATTTGGTATGAGTTTCGGGCTTACAAATTTCCAAGAAATTATTTTGTAGGCCTTTTCCGGTTCAAATCCCACATTACCATGGCTCGATATGCAATTTCCGTCTGTAAACGTAGGTTATATTATTAGCAAGAACGGTCCCAAGTGCTTTTAGCTAGGCGGCACAAAAGAGAAGGCGTTAATAAATAATTCCCGTTAAAATTGTAAGCCTCTTTGCGAGGGTTGCGAGCGCAGTGTGGAACGAAAATCCCCTGCGTGGGCAGGCATTTTAGCACGAGAGTACGGCGTCTCTAGAAATGGTTAGTGCTGTAAGCTGTAAAAAAATAAGTTTTTAACCTTACTCCTGAAGGCTTATCGGAAGACAGCTTACATTCTAAACTAACCTAAGTACTTAAGGCGGTCGCCCGTCCGGCGCCTGAACTGCCTTGCAGTGTGTTTGAAGAAAGCTGCTTCTTTTTGACGAAGCTGTTAAATATGGTCCCAAATATGTTACCTTAAGAAAAATACTTCCCACAATTCTGAGGAAAATGTATAGGTTCGAGGAATGGCGTCAATAGTAACATAATAATATTGACAATTATTATCATAACTAGAGACATGCAAAATTCGCGTTATTTTCTGACAGCTGACTAGACTACGAGTGACTATAGGCTCGTTCGACGTCTTCCGCTGACCGATATTGTCATGACTTGCCGCGGAGAATACTTAGGCTACACGGTAGAGAGGCCAATCTCTGTAAAGACGTAACACACGTAAATTACAACACACAAAATTTCGTGGCCAATTGATTCGCAGATTATGCTCTGTTATGTATAGGAAAGTGAAGTTTAGTCTGCTGCCAAATGATAACGCGAATTTTGCATGTCTCTAATTATAACTAATCAATGATTTGTAAAATTATATATATATATATATATATGATTTGTAAAATTATATATATATAGTAATTTTTTAAATAAATGTTGGCATTTTAATGTTACAACATAATTTTTTTTTTCGGATATAGCATTAACAGTTACTCTACCACAAAATTAACTTTCAGCTGACGTAATTCTTGAAGCCACTGCAGTATCATGTAGCAATTATTAGAGACCCAAATATCTCGCGGGTAGAAAGGTCCTGCAGCTAGACTCCACAGTTCTGTGTACAATCTGTCCCCAGCTATTGTTTGCTGGCAGCTGCTGTAGTTAGTGGTCGTTATTTTTACATAAGATAAGTTAGCGCAGAGTCAGTGAGCGTTTTACGTAGGTTTGATATTGACTCAGAAACTGAAATCACGTACCTGATCTACCTTGACCTACTCACAGAATATTTAGGAATACAGAAGTGCAATCGCCGATAGGACGGCGAGCTCAGTCACACACTCCAGCAAAATAGCTTCGCTGGCCAGCAACATGGCGGAAACTCCTATCGCCAATCAGCGTAAAGCGTCCACCTTGCTAGCCGGTAGCCAGGCCAACAGAAAACCTGCCGTAACATGCAGAAGACAAACACACACGGAGCTGATATCAACAGCCTCGGGCAGCCAATAAGCGGCGGAGTTCGCCTGTAACAAATAAGCCACCACGTCATTTCACGTCTGTATTAGTATCCAGTCTGGAATACGGTGGAACCACAGACTAAATAGTAATACAGACGTGAAATGACGTGGCGGCTCGTTTGATATAGGCGAACTTGGCCGCTTATTGGCTGCCCGAGGCTGTAGACTCCAGCCCCGTGTCTGTTTGGCTCCTGCATGTTACTACAGGTTTCCTATTGGCCTGGCTGCCAACTAGCAGAGCAGCTGCCTCACGCTGATTGGCAGTAGGT
>PNEQ01017623.1:0-39761 GCA_003012365.1 Medauroidea extradentata | reverse complement strand
CATTTCCGGGCGGCGGTTTGAATGTTCGTTGTGACCAATTGGATACGTAAAACACATAAATAATGACCCTGTGGAGGAAAACATACATGCATACAAAACACTAAATGACAAAACACTAAATCATAAATATGGTCATAGTCGTGAATTTAGGCGACGTTATTGTCTAACGACCCTTGCTGGCCCTAGGCCGGCGTCAAAAGCTTTTACCATAATATGCAGAAGTGCTTGTTGGTCACACCTTTCCTAGCAAGTCAACGAGTCTGTGACACAGTAAAAATTCGTGTAGGTAGGGTAGTATGCATTACATTTTTGACTGAAAAGCACTCTGAAAATTGAGCTTGGTGTGGTGATACATGAGGTTTATTTAGGACCAACAGAAAAAATACCCTGCTTCATATATGGGATAATGAGAGAAAACTGTAGTTAACGTTCCAGCAAAACTTAGTCTAGAGATGTAAATTTGTCACTGCATTGGGTTGACAAGTCAGGCAGTGTACGACAAAACAGTGTAGTAGCTGACAACACTTAAGCTGGATTCACAACCATCACTTAGCGTACGTGCGTACGTACGTTTAAAATTAGAAACACAGATTGTGCATGCTAGCATTCACATCCTCGCATAGCGTGTGTACGTACGTAGTAGAGTTGACCAACACAATACTTCGTACGTACGATAAGTGGTGGTTGCAAATGCAGCATGTGCACACGTAAGACTCAGTTAAATATTAATTTATGTTGAGAAATCATTTATCTACTGGTCATAAATTATTTAATTAGCTTTTTAAAATTAAAATAAATTGAGATCACCTATTACCGACAATTTGTAATAAAATTAACATTTTCCACGCATGTCTAGATAAAATATTGTTGTGAATCCAATCTCTAATACTTAACATACGAGCATGTGTTCGTACGTACGTTAAGTTTGGTTGTGAATCTGGCTTTACCCTATGGACAACCCTGCTAACATAGCAAAACAACAGCAGCAGCAATGGACCGATGAAAAAAAACATCTCAAAACAGACTTAACTCACGGTTTATGGGCCTATCCATAACTGTGTGGAAACATTCAGGCAACGCAGGATCAAACTACACTGTTAAAATATTACAAATGTTTAAAGTTCTAGGCCTATATAAAATTTTTTGTTTAAGGAAACACTTTAAATAGCACCATTTATCACATCAGGGAAAAGTGGCCGGCACTCAGACAGGACTGTGCTGCATTTGTCAGAGCTGTCAACTTTGATCATTATTATTTTTAATTGAGAAATAGGTACAGATGAAAAAATATACAGATTATATTTGGTCATGCATAGTTCCGAATGATTTTCAAACAAGAAGTATAGACTAATATGTGAACTTGAATAAGCAAAAAACTACAGAAGTAAGGCAACTTACCATAAATGGTTCAAACAGCAGGAATGGCATGCTGGAAATTGCTTTCCCCGCTTCCTTAAATAGTTGGATGACTAGTGCAATCCTCTTCCTCATCACAAGGATCACCAACAGTATTATGACCTGAAATCAGATTGATATAGGTATATATAATATCCCGATCAGAACCAGAGGTGCTGGAACATTTAAATCTGCCGGAAGGGGTAATTTAACGTAACTGACCTGGCATGTGAGCTGTAACTATACTAGAACCTCAACTTTACGAACCCTGGGTTTGATGCATGTCGAGCGTGCGCCATCAACATGTGATAAGTGATCACTAACATCGCTGAGCCATCTATCTTTCCGTCTCTCTCTCGCTCGTTGAATAAAATATAGGAAATTACCATGAAAATTGTTTTTAAAAAATTTGCATGACAACGGTAAAATATTAAGTACAACTGTAAAATATTAAGTATATATGTGCGGTGGCCATTGTAGCTTGTAGGCCACTGCGATCGTTCAACAAACCACGTACTCCTTGCTAAAAAACACTTTGCACTCGAACGTTTTCTTAGCATTGACAAGACATATTATTTATATTTACGGTAGTGAATTCAATGTAAAAAGTCTGCATAAAGAATATTATTACATATTTTTATAAATACGCTGGTTTTATCATGGGATGCAACAGAAACTGATCACGCTGGACACCACTGCATTATATCGGTAATAGTACTAATCAATAGAGCAAGCTGCACTGTTACGCAGTCTGAAGGAGACGCGAAGCACTATCTGTGTATTAGTTCCCATGCTGTCCATCGCCACGCTGTTTAGACAGTACCTAGATGCTTGTTCACTCGCCAATTTTTGGAAATAAATTAGACATTGGTGCATTGCGTACTTCAAACTTCTAACTGATTTTCACGCAACATACTGGCTGTGATAGTGATTCCTTGCAACCACTTGCAATTGTAATTTTCAACAATTTTATGTACAGACATCACGAAATTTATGTTTTCTTCAGGTTGAACATTGGTAAATGCTGTAGTGGTGCTATCTATCCACCATACTGTGAATAGTGGTACAATTGCGCTGTCTATACACTTTGTACGTGGCTTCTTCCTACATTCACATACATTCATTCGTACATTTTTTACTAATTAAATTAATGTTGAATGCTGAGGGATTGATTTGACAATAATTTAATTAATAATATAGTTTGGTAAAACAGTAAAATGAATAAAATACATCTGCTTTTTTCTTCTTACTCTGGTGAATATTTACATGTGAGCGTTGTGCTGGCTACTAATGCATGCCCGGTATATGTGCACCACTGCATTAAAATATATTTTGGTGACAACATGAGCCAGTTTCACATATATTTTTTGTTCTGAAGACTTATGTCTTGCAATTTGATGATGGGATAGGTGGTAAGATAGGCCTTATTGATTTTACAAAGGTAGCGATTTTACGAATGTGATAATTGGAACAGTGAGTATTCATAAAATCGGGGGTCTAGTGTAGTGGTTGGGGAGGCCCGAGAAAATTTAGGTTTCATGAGACAAAATTTATGTTATTTAAGCAGTTTCTAAACATTAAATGTACAGCAGGCAGAAATCATAATACGTACTGCAAAAGATGTAATTAAAAATTTTATGTTATAAACATAAAAATATCATAAAATTACCATAATTATATCGACCATTTAAAGCTCACAGTATAATGGTTCGTTGCTGGCGGATGTGGATTTAATTCTATCGTCCGTAGGGTCAACTCTGATACTCGCATGTGGTAATTGTGCAGGACTATTCTGTTGGTTGGTGGGTTTTCTTAGGGTTCTCTGATATTCACGCCAGTGCTGCTTCATATTTACATCATTCACATTCAGTGGTACTCAAGACCTCGTTTTTAAGAGTCACTCAAAACTCTTTACTTAACATTCACTTTTTAATAATTTTGCGAGTATACCAGCCACAGGAACACGTACGAACAGAAGCAGAAAAATATATAACAGCTCACTCTTGAAGTGCTACCTGCACTGACATCATGGGCCACGTATTTTTTCTAACTATTTTGCAAACAATTCAATGTGCTCACGAATCTTGTTACATGCTACTATAACCACATGGTTGCTGTGCCCTTAGAGACACACTTGGCTCACAGCTACAGCATGTCCACCACGCACAACCATTTGCTCCCTTGCTTCAAGAGTTCTTCCGTCTACTTTTTTTTTTTTAACTGGTGTTGCACCCATGTTACTAAACTGATAATTATTTATCAAATTCTTAGTTACAGTTTTGCCAAACAGGCTTAACCTACCTGTTAACAATGTAGTTCAAATAACGTAAGATGGTGTTCTTTTGTTTCAAGATAAATAATGTCAAGAAAATATACCTACTTTTTCAAGTTATAGGCAGGGTCGTCAACATGGATGAAATGATATTGGAGTGGAGAGTCAGAATTAAGCTGAAAAAGAAAGCAGATATGCTCCAAGATAAGCTCAACACCACTGCACTGTCCATTACTCTTACCAAATTACAGTTTTCGTCAAATGAAAAACCTCCCAGTCAGCAAGTCAGCAAGCATGGCAGTGATCCTCGTATTCCAGCAATGAAATGCAATGGGTACAACTAAAAAATAATGAGTTATTGAACATTTTGCCATACTTACTGTAGCAATAGTAGCAACGATAGCAGCAGCGAGGTAGGCAGTTACAGTCCTGCTATTAGTTTCTTCATCAACTGTGTTTTCAGCTAAAGCCTTCTTCTTTTGATTCCAAAGGATCCTGTAAACAACAAAGTTACAGTGGTATGATTTAAGTTGTTTGTTAAGGCAATAAGTAAATTTAAATGTTCACAGAAAACATCATACTAAAATAAATATCAGTACCGGTAACTATTTTTTCAGTCTTGAATATGAAATGTTGGAACTTTGTTGATTGTTCTAAACATGAGCTTATTCCTTCATATTTTCACTGAGAAGAAACACTATACTAACTTTAATATCTGCACTGTAGTTCACACATTGATAAAATTTAACAATAAAAATCTTGATAAATAAATTTAATGTTACTAAGGGTTCAGTTTAGTTTTAAGGTCTTTCCACCTGTCCCAAGAAAGGAAAATTTTCACTCGGACACATGCAGAACTACAGGAACACATTTAGGTGGACAGTCTGTCATTCTGAAATATTTGGTACATGAACAAACAATAGTATTACGAAATCTCAGTTACTTTCAATTTTCAGCCACATGAATACTGAAATACCATTAAACAGGATGACAAAACACTTTACAATTTTTTTCTGTACAATAACAGAGTGCAAAAATCTGTTATTTCATGTTGCCGGTCATTATTTAAATTTCATCATTTTTAAATTGGTTTCCCAAGTAACTCCGTTTTACAGTATTAATTTTGAATTGATGGTAATTTCAGACATGAATTATGATTAATTCTCTGAACTGAACTAATAAGAATTTTTGATAGTGAAATTAAAGATTTTTTGTTAATGTGTACATGTTATTAACGAACAATTATTTTATGTCCCATGAATAATGTGAACCTCACAATGCCATCAAAATGTACCTTTTCTAATATACTTACTTGGAAGATGTCCGGAAAACCTCATTTACTTGCGAGACCTACCGGTATGCAAGTTAATTTCATAAACTTTGATGCAATCAGAGTTTATTACTCTAAATTGGCAGTCATGAGCCATACAAAACCAAAACCCATAGAATATTGACACCCTTAGTGTACAGACATAAAATAAACTAAGTTCACAGAGATGAACTAGCAAAAAAATAAGAAAGTGCCAACCTTCCAAACAAAACAAAAATATCCTTAAAATGTACAGTAAAATATATTCAACAGTACGGGTGAAATAAGTTACAGACAGGAAGTGTGTAGTTATACATATCCATCTGACAGCATTACCAGCATTATTCCTTAAAATCTGTCATTGGGGCTCAAGCATTGGATCCCAAGCACGGGAATTTAAACTTAGCATTTAGCAGCTAGCGAAGGCATTTTGGTAGTGAACACTGTGTGTGTGTGTGTGTGTTTCAATGTAGACCTTGCAAAACTCTTATTTGTTATTTTCTATATAAGGGATAACTAGTTTTTTATAAGTGCGTTGCAACATAACTCGTACACGTTTTCAGTCACAACATCCGTACAGGTTTTTTCAACTGCATACTTTCACTGTATACCTGAATGGATATATAAACACCAATGGCCTGTGTAAGCATACAAAGCAGATGTCTTCACAGTGTTGCATATTTCGTGAACATACAAACATTGGTTAGTTTTTTTGGGTGATGTACAAAAAAAACCTAGCCATATCCTTAAACAGTCCTCATTAACAACAATGATGCCTAGTAGTAAAATTTAATGGAAGACGGCAAACTACAGTGTCATTCAGCAAACTGCAGAATTACCTGCAGATTTCCTTACCATAAGTAGACTGTTCCTGCTATGCTTGCCAGAGTAGCACCAATCAGCATCACCCACACCATGATGCCAACAAGGAAGCGGAACAGAATCATGATCAAGATGCAGAATGCTACAGCAAATAACACCCAATGTTTACATGAACAACAGAAATTATAGGATACTTACTTTGTGTATTAGTATTTATGTGCCATTTAAACACATAACCACACCACCTCTCCCATATTAAGTCTCACCATTACACATATCATTGTTTTATTTTTTTTGTGACGAGCCAAAGTGGAACTTTTATACATTTCAGTATACTTAATTATGTAAATTAAAGAAAAAGGCATTTGTGATTGTAGATACTTCATACCGGGTACCAAATTAACCGTCGTGACACATAGGTACTGAAATTAATGGTAATTTGGTGGTAATATTAGATTTCAGTAGTTTAGGACTAATTTAGTAATAATACACGGAAATCAAGTGCCTCGAAGTCTGGAGAGAGGGTGGTTTGCCGTCACAAAAGGTCTGGGCCGGCCGGCAGCCCCCTCCCCATCTTTCCATCCTTCCCCCCCTTCTGCCACAGCACCACTGTAACAACCTGGCAGTGGGAATTACTTTTATTTATTTGAATAATTATCGGTGTCAGTATAGTTATAGCTAATCAATAAAAATAATATTTTGTAATCAATTAAGGGTATGTCAACAAATGTGTAATAATTAATCTTGGACAAACAAATAAACAACGGTCAAGGGTAGCGCGACATTTTGCTCACGAGGGGCGGAGCTAGGTAGTCCAGGGTTTCCATTGGCTGGAAGGCGTGCCCAAGGATTATTGTACACTGGGAAATTTTTCCCGCCAAATGTTAAGATGTGAGGGTCGTCGTCGAGATTCGAGAGAAGTAAAGGTGAGCGCGGAGGGAGCTGTTGGCGTCCTATCCGGCCACTTAATCGAAACATTTCAATTAAAATACTTACGTTAAATATTTGCAAGCATAAGCATCGCATACTATTATATTATCGATTTCAGCAAGTACAACTCTCTCCACCTCTGTGAGCGGCGTGGCGGTACGCGAGACTGATTTCACAATATTTGCCTGAGTTATCATTTCTCATTCCTCGACTCAATAGCTTGTGCTGCATTAAGGGGACCGTCGCAAAACGTGGCGCAAAACGTGGCGCTCCAACGGTCGGGCTTCAGAACTTCACTCCTGGGATAGATTCTCTTGCTCTAAACGCAACAAGCGCATGAATACTTACGAACTGCAGAAAACGAACTGAATTGCTACAGTTGTCCGGGTTTCAAAACAGTGCTTCCATGAGTACTACTTAGTTTTCGCGAGGACAGCCACGAAAGAGATATGGACGTGTGCTGCGAACTTAAAGAACTTAATGCACAGAGGACAAGTTGTGCGAATCGGGAGACGCGACGTGCTGTACTGGGCAATGAGTGACATAAAGACAACGGGACGCCACAACAGCGAGGAGATTGGCAGCGGCTAGCACAGCAGCCTGGCAGCGCGGGATTGTTTACATCTCTGGCGGTGCGAGAATCCTTCCACGGCAGAGCGCCGAGACGCCGGCGGACACCAGCATCATCAGCACCGAGATGTCTTCTCTGGCGGCGTGAGGGTGAATTGACACCTCTACGTCTATTCGGCGGTGTTGTGAGACAATTTAAATACTAAATTTTTCCAGGTGCATCGAACTACGGCAGCAGACGTCGACGGCAAGCGGAAGTGGATCATGGATCGTCGTTTGTAGAGTAGTGTAATAGTGTGTGAAGGTAAGAAGGCATGTTGCATGGTCGGCGGGATGTATATGTATATTTAGTGTAGTACTTGGATACTAAATTGTGTATTTTCTGCATGGTAGCCTGACATCATTATGACAAAAGCCTGGCGCGATTTGCCATAATGGAGAGTAGTAGAGTCGAGATGATGAGCGGTGGTGATGTTAATTTAATCGCACGTATTTAGTGAAAATGAACGAGATACGGTAGCAGAGAACGTAGTTCAGGAAGTACCTACAGAGAATAGATTTTCTCTGATGTGTCAAAATGGGTCAGCGAGCAGCAGTTCTCCGTCACCTAACACAGTACAGGCACAGTCAATGACCGGGCAAATTGGTAATAATATACTAGATGCATTCATGGCACAGATGAAGGCTCTCGTGGCACAGCAGGCGGAAGAAACGCGACAGATATTGCGGGATTTCGTGAATGGGGCGGATAGAAAATTACAGATTGTTGAAAATAGGCTCACTAATGAATCCTCCGCCGATAAATCTGAGTCTATAACGGAAATCAATAGAATAGAGGGCAGATTTGATATACACGCAGTATTACTAGCAGAGGGTAACAAAAGTATGCAGGCGGGCATTGAAGAAGGGCATGCTAGGCACATGGCAAAGGTAAGTGAGGTCGCGGCACAGTTTGAGAGTGTGCAAGAAGGGAGTATGGAAACAGCTGACGGAACAGTAGCTAGCAGCCAGTTAGAAATGGGCCCAGACGAACTCATGTGTGAGAAGACACCGCCGCGGGTAGAGAAGGTATTAGCCTTCCCGTTACAACTGTCCGTCAACACAGCAGGGAATGTAGCGCTCGCAAACAGGACAATGCAGCGAGCACGAGAGTGAAGGCAGCGCAAGACTGGCCTAAGGGCATCTGACACGTTGCCAGTGGGAGATTTAGGGTTGGCAAAAATGATAACTTTATCCTCGAAAGCACATAGGAGGATGGGAAAAGTAATAGCTGTTTACAGAGGTCCATACGAGATCGTTAGAAAAGTCGGGGTAAGTGCGTATGAACTACGAGAACCAGCTACAGGTGAACATAGAGGGATGTTCAATGTTCGTAAGTTACGACGTTATTACAAGTATGAGAAAGTCAGCAGGCGGCATCTTACCGAGTGTAAAAGATGTTTTGCATTCTGTTTCAGCATAGGAGTTTCTCGTTTCTCCTATACATCGACAAAGAGGGCAAGGCGCGGCAGCCGTCTATGCATAAAAGTGGTTACATTGCCCAGCAGAGGTTTTGGGGGAGAGAGGCTGCTTCACAGAAAAGGGCGAGGCGAAGAGATGCGCTGTTTGAATAGGGCAGGCTGTAAAAGTGTCAGCTTAGAGGACAAGTAACCACAGGGAAATGTTTCTTTTAAAGCGGCGAGATACTGGATGTGCCAAGTAAGGCAGGCAGCGAATTAGGTATGGTTGATGTACTGTATCCGGCTTACGGCGCCAGGAAACCCAGACACTCGTGTCCCAGGAGGAATGGCTCAGGCTGTCAGCGGAAAGATGTTAGGGTAGGTACCGCCGGCCATGACAAAAAAAATACTTCGCGGACTTTTACTCGCCATAGCATCGGGTACTAATTATGCATGCGAAGCCTACAGGAGTGTAATGCAAAGAACATAACGACATGTACACATGCAACAAAGGTAACAGAATGTGTACATTCGAATGAGCAAACTATGTAATGATTGTATGATTAAATATTCTATGGGAGGTAGTGTGAGAACTGGCGGCTTAAATTTCTTGTAACCAGTTAAAAGTAAATTTTCACCAGACACAAGAAATTCAGAGGGTCATGTGACGAGCCAAAGTGGAACTTTTATACATCTCAGTATACTTAATTATGTAAATTAAAGAAAAAGGCATTTGTGATTGTAGATATCTCGTGTCGGGTATCAAATTAACCGTCGTGACACATAGGTACTGAAATTATTGGTAATTTTGTGCTAATATTAGATTTAAGTAGTTTAGGATTAGTTTAGTAATAATACACGGAAATCAAGTGCCTCGAAGTCTGGAGAGGGGGTGGTCTGCCGTCACAAAAGGTCTGGGCGGGCCGGCAGCCCCCTCCCCCTCTTTCCATCCATTCCCCCCTTCTGCCACAGCACCACTGTAACAACCTGGCAGTGGGAATTACTTTTATTTATTTGAATAATTATCGGTGTCAGTATAGTTATAGCTAATCAATAAAAATAATATTTTGTAATCAATTAATGGTATGTCAACAAATGTGTAATAATTAATCTTGGACAAACAAATAAACAACGGTCAAGGGTAGCACGACGTTTTGCTCACGAGGGGCGGAGCTAGGTAGTCCAGGGTTTCCATTGGCTGGAAGGCGTGTCCAAGGATTATTGTACACTGGTGAATTTTTCCCGCCAAATGTTAAGATGTGAGGGTCGTCGTCGAGATTCGAGAGAAGTAAAGGTGAGCGCGGAGGGAGCTGTTGGTGTCCTATACGGCCACTTCGTCGAAACATTTCAATTAAAATACTTACGTTAAATATTTGCAAGCGTAAGCATCGCGTACTATTATATTTATTATCGATTTCAGCAAGTACAACTCTCTCCACCTCTGTGAGCGGCGTGGCGGTACGCGAGACTGATTTCACAATATTTGCCTGAGTTATCATTTCTCATTCCTCGACTCAATAGCTTGTACTGCATTAAGGGGACCGCCACATTTTTTTTTACCTTTTTTTAATTTTGAGCAGAAAAATTTGAAATTTGCTATTATAACATGAATAATATTTACCTTGCACTACAGTAGAAGCTCACACTTGGGACTTTTAATGTATGTTTAGGTCACAATTAGTGCAGCATATTCAGAATACATAGAAAAAAATGGCTTGACTCATTCTGACCTTAATACATGTTAAAAGTTCAACGTGATCCTTGTACTGCAGCACAATGTAAATACAACTCATGCTATAATAGCAAATTTCACATTTTCTTCTCAAAATTTCAAAAAACGCAAATAAAATAAGTAATCCAATAATGCAACTGATGCCAAGCCTCAAGACAAATCCTGCTATACGTGCTCACCAACATTGAGGAAGCTGCTCAATTACCCTAATCTGAGTAAGTGCAGTGTGGTGAAAACCCACAACACACCACGTGCTTGTCACAGCAATTAAAAAATATCTAAGCACTAAGTCAGAACTCCTACAGCCCTGACACCCCTTGTTTTCAATTTTATATCACATGTGTAATGGTACCGTCCGTCATTAATCTTGGAATAAAAGGCAGTCAACACCTTAGTCCTAGTGTTAGGCCTACCTCGTCGGAGACATGAGACTCGGGGGTTCAAAGTTCGTGGGTTCGAAAGTGGAGTTGGAAGGTGGAGGAAATATGTTCACAAAGAACACCGCGCATTGTATCTGTGAATTTTACTTAAACTCTTTTTGGCACGTTACAAACAATAGGCCGTGCAACAAATTTACCACGTGGCTGAGATAATACCAAGACGTTTTTAACACTGGCTAGTTTCTGAGGTGACTTGAGCAATATCTGAGCATGCCTACCACAACAGAGTCTACTCATCTTACATCATACCACAAAGAGGCCTCGATACTCGTTATCACTGTCGGTCATCACAACAAATCCCGTTCTGGTAGTTGCAAGTCCAGACTGCTAAATTCAACCACAGTAAAATACTGAAAACGTGACTGGTAAAATCAACCTGGTGTGAAAGTATTTCACTTTAAGGCGAATTAACTGTAGACAGCTCAGCTCGCCGGCATGCGCGACGGCACCCGAGCCCACGCTTTTCTCCTGCGGATGTGCCACGCACGTCCTACACCTTTGGCAGACAATCAAGAAAAGAAACCCCCAAAAATAAAATGGTCGACACTAGCACACTACTACGGCCTGAGTGACCAACAGTATCACCGACTTCCGAGCCTCTTTTAATTACAAAGCACTGCATCAAATTAAAAACTACACATTTATATAATACAACAATGAACTCCCACAGTTTTAAACACTCCAAAATTAGCTATTTGGGCCGTTAATAAATGCCAAAATGTGCCACGCACAAATAAAAGTATTATGGTGCCCGGACATGATGTACAGAAGGGTGGGGGAGCAAAAAAGCCCAACTATCGCCATGTTACACATTCCTGAGGGAAAACCAGATTGTTCCCTTCAACAAATACTGGCCCGGCGCCATGATGTCGCCTTCAATCATCCTGACCTCGCATGTAACTAAAATTCATTATATACTTGGCCTGATCAAAAATTATGTTTAAAAGTTACTAAAAAAAATCCAGCAAATGAAAAGTTGAGTAAAATAAGAACTAACAAAATATAGTTACGACAAAAAATATTAGTAATAAAAAAATATCAAGCATAAAATTATTACATTTTAGTGAAGCTACATGCTTAAAAAATCCACAGTCCTATTTGCATTACTCTTGAACAACATTCTACTGATATGCCTCTACATCAAGATATTAGTTTGCTACATTTATTTAAAAGACAAATCCCTAACCAGCATATTCCACTACCATTATATAGTTTGTGGGAGCTCTAGTGACTTATTGTAAATTAAACTGTAAATG
This sequence comes from Medauroidea extradentata, assembly GCA_003012365.1. NCBI lineage: Eukaryota > Metazoa > Arthropoda > Insecta > Phasmatodea > Phasmatidae > Medauroidea > Medauroidea extradentata. The sequence continues at coordinate 27,596 of PNEQ01017623.1, read as the reverse complement.
GTCTAATCAATTTACTTAACAATAAATAATGAATCACTCTTAAATTAAGCCCACCAGTGAACTAAACTAAAGCCACGCACAAGTCAAACAATAAATTACACAAATAAGTTAATTAAAAATAAACATATGGACAGTCCCTCTCGTCATATGGATTTTAAAGTTGCTCTTGCTTCTTGGCTTACTGCATGTTATTTCCACAAACCAGTCACACACTCGGTGAAACGCTCGCTACATACATCTCACCTGGTAGTGTCCTCAAGTTACTGGGCAACCTATATTTGAAGGACCTTTCACATATCGAGGCCAGCAACACACTGGGTCCTTCATTTAATTTTTAAAAAATCACACACGTGAGCATGCTGTTGCAGAGTAGCCCATATGATTTGGAGGTTGGTTCGTGTACAAACACATAGGCTGGCAATGCAAAACCCTCACTGTTAAATTAATCCTAGTTACTTCATTCAACTTTCATTTAGGTCAAAATTTAAGGTCATGTGCATCACACATGCATAAGCATTTCAAATTAAAACTGATGTACAAGCTGTTAACGACAATTTAAGACACGTGATTATTCGTTGCTAGTGACAGATTATTGTTATTTGAAAATCTCATGTATGTGTGTCTCAGTGAGTAAGACGTTCCCGAAATAAACTAATTTAAATTAAAGTAATATAATTAACTGGCACTAATTAACTCCAACCTCAATTCATCCCTGTTGCCTGAATGCTGAAACATTACGTAGATTTTAATTTTCGTTTGATATAAAATTATTAAATGACTTACTGTATGTTAATTTTACAATGAATGAAACATTGAAGTATCTGCTCCTTACTTAGTGCAATAAGACAGAGGTAGAGTATTTCCTTCCAGCAGGTGTTGAGATCCTCCGACACTTCCTGCACATAAGAATTGGACTAAAATACTTTCATTAAAATGAAGAAAGGAAACTCAAAAAAAATCAGTACAAAAACAAAATGTTATATTAAAGTACTTCGTGTTGGGAGTAATTTGATGTTCTTAAACCTCCATAAAAATAGTTTTGTTAAAATAAGATGTTCTTACACTTCCATAACAATTAATTTGTTAAAATGAAATGTTCTTACACGTCCATAAAAATTGTTTTGTTAAAATGAAATGTTCTCACACCTCCATAAAATTGTTTTGTTAAAACTGAATTCTTTTGAGAATACTATGACTTTGTCTTACCTGGAAGAAATTTTTTATTCCTGTCTTCGAGATAACTGTTCGTTTTGTTGTTGGAGTAGCATTTGGAATGCACCTGTTCAAATATTCTCGACTGGAAATAAATAACACCACATTTATAGTAAATAGCATTTCAGAGTATGGTTGCACAACCAATTATGTACTTTTTCTTACTTTGAGAACACATTTGGCAAAATAAACCACTTAGAAAGACAGTTAATAATGACAACACACAGTACTGTAAATTGTTTCTGTATCTTCAAAACTGATTATGAATAGGCTGGTACAGTAACAGATGTATAGGACTGCTAGATTTTGTAAAGTGCATTCTTGAGTCCTGAGAACAGTGGAAATACTGTCTCATTTTCAATGAGCACCTGCAATCAGCATCTTTGAATTGGAAGTATATACAGTACTACGGTGCTCAAGAAAAATACTGGACCCTCCTACCACATTAAGTATGTGTACATCTATACATAAAATACTTCAAACATGAATTTTACAATTCCATAAATTAGTTATGAATGTACATAATCCATCACCATCACGTGTAATGATGTTTTATTGCCTCGGTATATTCAATAATCTATAATTAATACACAATTTAAACTGAAATGAGGATGAAGTAACTGCCTATGAAAACTATTTACAATTGGCCATACTTCCCATATAGTACAAGGCATTGCCAGGTAGGCTGCATAAACACACTTGATCAAACATGAAACGAAAATGTAGCAATTCAGCAAGTCAGAACAGAAAACTGGTGTTATACTCACAAGTTGGGCAGACATTGTGACACGCACTGCCGGTTCAGGTTGTTAGGGTTCAGGGGCGTCACTTCCGCCTCCGTAATCTGCAACAGCCTGTAACAAACAAGTGTCCACATAAAATAACTGGTCATGCCAATGCACGCGGCAAGAATTCAATGTACAGAACTATGAGAAATGTTCAGGAAATAAGTTAAATCCTTTTATACAGATTGTACATGCATCATGTAGCTCTAGTTTGTCAGTCACTTGAGCACTGTAAGTGCACCATTAAATATTTACTAGAAGACAGATTAATGCTCCCAGGTTGCAAAGCCATTTACCATTCAAATTATTAAATAATTTGACTGTGTTACTGTATCTAGTATGGTATCATTACTTGGTTGCTGCCATACATGTTAAAAGTCTGGTAGGCCTTAAGTTAGTTCTGTGCTACCAGGCGGTGGGGTTGACTGCAGGAGAAAATGTGTCATCATTTGTCATTATATTACATTGGAACATGCGTGAAAGCAAGCCACCGATCAGATAGACTGCATCACATACCACTGACAAATTTTTTTGTTACTCGTGGATTCCTGTTGAAAATACGTATATTGCGTGTGTTTACAATACTGCACCTACTTTGATATTTAAAAATTTTTACACCAAGGAACCCTAATGCATTATGATTATTTCCTCAGTAGAACTACTAATGTAATGAAAGGTAAGTATAATATTTTATATATTTTTAACCGGATTATAAAATGGAGTAGTTACTTCTTAGTAAATTTGGAAGAAGATTGTAAAATAAAACATATATTCCATACACAGTCTTAACAGAAATACTGTTCCTTGGGTAGAATCACGGCAATGTAGCCCTTGTATATACAACCACTCACAAGAATATTCTTAACAAACGTCCTTCTTGTGTAAAAAAACATTAATTCCCAGTAAAAAGTTTTCACAAATAAACACAGTATATTAGTTAAGCAAGTCCTTGCACAGATGGCCCTGGCACCAGATGGAGGAAATAAAACTGAGAACATCGAGGAAGAGGGGTGGATAGCAGTAACCATCAATACACACCTGAATGCTGTCTTGTCCTCGCCGTAGCAAGGTTGTTCAGCAGGCTTGTCGGAAGCCAGTATGTACTTGAGGTTCTCTGGCGGGTTCTTGAGGCCGCAGATGTTGCCACAGATGTCATAGCCATTCACTATCCTGTAGATGTTACCGTGCAAGGCACAATATGCAACCAGCCCCAACTGGAAATATGAGTAAAAAGGTTTGGTCAGCACTCTTTCCCCAGATTAGCAAACATGCTGATGGTGTGAAGTGAAGAGATTTTGGTTAGCATCTAACAGAGAGATTTTCAGTACTGGTGAGTATGGAGCACTGCTGGAATGAAGAAACAGGAGAATGGGAGATCTATATAAAAAAAAACTTACCAACGACATAACCTCTGGCACGATTTCCACGTGTGAAAATTTGTGTCGACCCTGCCGGGAAGTCAGATAAGGGAGAACTAAGTGATTTACTGGCCAGAGTTTGTAATTAGAGGCACTCTGAAAAATGGCTGTCAGTCTTTGATGTAGTGAAATGAGATGACACCCACAGTAGTGAAGAGGTGGAATACCTAATAATTTGGGCCATTTATGAGTATTCTGAGAAAACCCTTTGGCCTTTTGCAATGTCCAGATGTTTCCATAAGTGGATCTGCACTATCAAACTCGGAAGCAGTGGTGATGCCATTGTATCCTAAGTAGTTAAAGTACTGTTAATGCTGCATTTCCAGGCATTATGAGACATGGCCAGTCGGGTGGATTCATGCACTAGTTGAAGAATTTGTTTCGCACATCTTGTAGATACATAAGACATATTGTTATACAGGAGTGTTTGACTAAAATTGGAGGATTAATTTTTCTAAATTCATTTGTTAGTCGGGAATTTTTTGTTTCATTAATTGTTAAGAGCAATTTAATATCTCTCTTTGGCATGCATGCTGTAGCAACAGCAACGGTGCAATTGTTTACCTTCCCTCCACTTCTTGTGGCCCCATGTCAGCCACTGACCCACGTTCTGAGTTCAGCTGCTGGCTCCCATGTAATAAATGATGATGTAATCTAGACCTAATAACTGTAACGTGAATAAAAGCAAAACAAAAAAAACATAAACACTATGTAAAAATGTGTGCGGTTTTGCTTTTTATTAACTTTGGGCTGTTATGTTACTGTGTTATGTGGTTGAGTGTTTTGATGTAGTTCATGATGTAATATTTTGAGTTCAAATTGTGTTCATTTCATAAACATTATGATATGTTATTTTAAAATTAAACACAATTTCGTTTCAGTTGTTAATTTTTAACTTATTTGAAAAATCCAGTATTTCTGATGTAACTAAACATCAAAGTGCATTATTTGCCATCAGTAGAGAGAAGTCCTCATGTATATCCAAGGGAGGAACCCAGAGGGACCTGGCCCCCTCCGAAAAATATATTTAAATTTTACGTAACATCAAACAATAGGTTTTATTATTTTTATACAGGAAAATGTTCATAACTGACGTTAATATTTTAGTGCAGATTATATAATGAGACAGAGACAGGCATATAGTTAATTTATTTTTAATTTTCACTAAGGGATAGTTGCTTGAGCATGGTATATGAGAATTATGGCGCTGATTTCATGGCCGAAGGTCAAATAATTTCTTGATAGTACTTCCCACTTTCTGTTTCCTTCTTCTCCATAGTGTTTTCCTCTTTCTGTAACAATATAGTTTAATTTTTTATATTTTTGTGATCCAATACTGGCAAGTAAATGCTCCAAGAGTGGTAGTCCTGCAAAATGAAAATAAAAGTTTTACCCCTGCTCCCACTTCTCTGACTCTACATCAGTGCATTCCACAACGAATTACTTGCCATTGCCAGTTTTTTTCTCTCTCTCTCTCTCTCTCTCTCTCTCTCTCTCTCTCTCTCTCTCTCTCTCTCTCTCTCTCTCTCTCTCTCTCTCCCAGTGATGGGCGAAGACAAGAGAGTGAGTTACAGTTATCGTTTGATTAATTTTCTTTTGCATGTGGATACACAGTGTGCTCGGAAGGACCAATTTGTTATAAAGAAGTCAAAATTTGTTGAGACACAGCAAGTTATAATGTTTTTACCTATGCTTTTGTTGTTTGAGACTGTGTTAGTCTTTGATATAATAAAACTATATTTATTTTTAAAAGTGAAAACAACAGACAAATGTACAAGTGACTCGAAAAACAGTGTTTCTGAGAAGGATTTTAGGGACAATGTGAAGGCAAATGAATTCTACAAAAGTGATATTGAAAACACAAACACGAACATTTCTGGGGCAGAATTGTGTTTGTGTTTGTGAAAGTTGAGCTGTAGATCTCCAACCACATATCAACCAAAGCATGTTATTAAAGTTTTCAGGAAAATAAATTTTTTTCTGCGACAGTGACCTTCTTGCATCTTTTATATTAAATTAACCATGTATAAATTAGAAAATGTAATAGTAAAACTTCAGTTTTATGTACTTAAGTTAGCATTTTAAATAACAAAATACAAAGAATAAACTTTATACACTTAAAATTTAAATCCAAGGGGGGGGGGGGCATTCCCCCCAGTCCCCGCCCCATCTAAATGATGCCCGTGATGACAGCATAGTTGTGTATCTATTTTTACTTGTAAGTTTCTAAGAAAATATAAAATATCATTTCTTCAAACTTCACACATCATAATCAAACTTTTTCTAGTGCCTTAACAGTACGTGGTAGATAAATAAACGCTCAAAATATCAATTAATTTCTTCGTTTTTTTCTAAGCCAATATGGATAAAATACACAATGACAATCCTAGATAATGGTATTTGCCAACTTTACGAGTAAATATTTATCCAGAATTACTAATTCGTTAAACATGATCTCTTGCGCCACAGTTAAATGCATGAGGTTCCGGTGTCCGAGATTGTGCCTCAGAAGTTCCTAACACTGGAAACAATTTTGTTTAAAACATTGGCTAAAACTATTGTCTGTTGGACTTAATTAACGTATAATGGTGAAACACATAAGATACAAGAGTATAAATAATGTTTTTTTTGTTGTTTAACTGTCTCACAGATATTCATTTGATTACCTCAGTCAGGGTTTTAGCACCACCTTGTGTTTGTTTACAAAGTAGTGTTGTCCTCAGCCATGTTGGTTCGTGTCGTGTAAGAAATGCTTGTGAGTATAAATGAAGGATAAGGACTGGTTGTATTATTTCATCAACCATTCAACATTGTCTAGGATTGCTATTGTTTGATTTTGCAAATTGGCTTCAAGATACCGGCAGTTATATATTAATGCTTTTAGTTTTGAATTATGTACCAAGCCCTCTTAAGCCTATATTTTTTGTAACTTAACTATTTTAACATGTTTTATGATACCATAGTTGAAAGGTTTTTAGTTTTTTTAGTTATTTTGGTCACAGGCCAGATAAGTCAACCACCAACTCCTTTCATGCATCATCCTTCTCTCTCCATGTAACTGTTATATGTTTCTTGAATTAGTTCTATGCTATTATAATTGGAAAATGCGAAACAAAACCATTCACGGTAGAACAAAACCAAAGTTTCACTTCAAGTTTGCTAATTTTCCTCTTTAGCGAGCACGAGAAAATAAAACATCCAAAGCTTCTGATACAGCCAACTGCCACTCGATATGTAATTGCAATTTTGCCACATTTACCTAATCCATTTTTTTAGCCATACATACAAATTAAGTATGTTGTGATCTTGTGAAACAGTTCTACTTTAATCACCACTTAATTGTTGTATTTAAAATAATCATGTGATTAGATAACCAAGACTTTAAACAGACATTATGAAACTGGCTCTCATGTTAGATTTTAATTATTGAGTTTAAGTCTGACCTAACAGTTATTTAAGTAGTTTAAAGGGCTATCCTGAATTGCATTTCAGTTTTCGTAATCTATTTTGCAAGATTGCATTCTAGTAATGTTTTGTTGCCAACCGTGAATTGAGAGGTTATTTAATTAATTTTCCGCCACAAAATTTGACTGTAAAAATGTTGAACAAAATTTTATTGTGTTTTGGGAATTTTTGCTAATGAGTTATGGGTTTTATTATTTACTAGCCCGGTATATTCCAAATTATTATTTTTTAAAATTAATGTCTTAATGTTAGTTTTTAAATCTCGATGCGATCAGTGAAGGGGTCAGATAGAATTATCTGGACATAACCATCGAAAGGAATGCATTTATATTATTTTACTTTGATGATGAATCATTAACAAACCATTTTGGTTAGCTAGTGATTTGCCAGAAGACAATTTCATTAACTCCATCTGTATATGTAAATACAACTGAATGTTTATAAAACCACTATAACCACTCCCAGTTCATGTCTGTAACTTCATTTGATTTCAACAGTTTTGTTGATAATTTAAAATAATGTCAAATGTCATGGATAACAAAATTTATTTACAGTATTTTATATTTTTAATATTTATAATAAGTATTTATTTTATTCATAAAATAACCCTAGGTGTACTCTCATTAAGTAAAATGCAATCTAGCCAGTAGCTCAGTTTCTGTAAGTATTAAATAACTAAGTAAGTTTCTGCCTGTAATTTAAATTTGTGGAAGATAGAAATGTCTAGCAGGTTCTGCAGGTTATTAAGTATTCATTTAGATCCTTCCTCACACTGTCTTTCATCTAAGCTAAGCTGAGTGCTTGTATAGAAACATAGTGTGTGTTTACGGATAGTATAAAATTGTAGTGATCAGTGGTCTAAATGACAGATGTCTATAACTTTTATTAATTTTTTAGAACTCAGCCCCTATTTACCGAGTGGTGCTGAACTCTGCCGACAAACTTTGGCAGATGGTTCGTCATAAAAAAAGAGATAGAAAAGATAAACTAAGTCTTTCCCTAATGGATGTAACAACCTCTGAAAGTGTGGTTTTTTTCAAGGAACGCTGCCGAAATTAACAATAAATGCCAGAGTTTCTGGATACTGCAGTGGGCTCCGAAACACTTAACACCTGAATCAACAGACCATCTGTGGTTTTTAGATACTTCTCAAAATTATGAATTATGGACACATTACTTACCAGTGTGATGGTGAAAACTATGAAGAGAAGAAGGAAGAAAACATCAGTGCAACTTCTTCTACTACCAAGGTCTTTCTCATCTCTACTTCTGGTTGTGTCCAACTGAAATAAAATAGTCCAACTAGTTACTACATTGTGTTTGATGTATTGGCAGCAACCAATCCTACTATTAGTGTACATTAGAAGTTTCACATTAACATTAACTTGTAGCCTATGTTTTTTTTTTGAAAAAAAATGTATAAAATTTATTTTTTTGAGAGTGGATACATGTTCTGATTTGAAGACCAAGAATGGTAATTGTGATTCACTATGATTAAAAAAAACATTCAAAGTTGTACATCAGGCTGATCTGTGAATGTATGTTTATTTTCATAAGCATACATTCTGTTTACTAGAATTTACGTTGGTGTACCTTATTATGGTGTAATCTCACCCAGCATGTTAGATTTTCCATTTATAAATCATAGTAGTATTTTCATTGAAAGTACTGTGTGCCGTTTTATCAGTTGTATGCTATTTTTATTTGTATTTTTCCCGCACATATATTATTAATTTTAATACTAAAGATTTGATTACTGAATTCAACCTTTATTAGTAATTCAAGAGTATTATGTTTATTAATTTTCATGCAGTATTTCTCTGCTTGCTGTACTACATTTTATTTCACGTTCTTAGTCCAGGCCAGCAACCACTATTCGGCTGCTTCACAGCCTACTTCTTCCTCACCGCGACACTATCACCTTGTAATACAACCCACAGGAAATACTGTATGTGCTTGCAGCCACGTTTCTCACAGTGGCCAGCGTCCTGGTGCCCGAGCATCCTCAGAGCATGTGCAAAATGTGCAAGGCAGCGCCATAGCCCGCTTGCGTTGTACATTCTTTTTATCTTGCCATGCCGTTCCCAGCTGTTCTCTGCGCGCTTGTTGGCCATTTTGAACATCCTCACGCTATCATGTGGCCTTACACGGAACTGATTGGCGTATCCGCACCTTCTCCAGTGCTCCAGTGCGTTACTTCTTACGCACTTCTACTGCCTCTACTGGAAGAGACGTGACGTACTGCTGCGCTGGAGTCCTGTGTTTAGCCTATGGGACTTAGCTCCCATTCTATTGTGTTATTTTCTTTACGTCATGTAATGTTAGTATTTTCTCTAAGTGCAGAAGTGATTTATTTTTTAGGTATTTGTTCATTTACTTTAGCTTTTCAACGTACTTCACGATGCAAGTCATATGGTCTACCCACACCGAGGTACGTCTCCCTACTGCATCCACTTGTTATGCCCTTTGTTCGCTACATGTGTTAATTAATTCTCCACTTTCTTTTTATTTGTTTCAGTGGAGGGTTCTAGTAATTCAAGTTCAACTAACTTTCAAGTTTCAACTTCCCGTAATCCAAGTTTTAAGTTTAAATTTCACGTTTAACATCCTGGAGCTCACTTCTACCGGCGGTTCACCAGCCTTTGAAGGCTGTTTCCTGGAAATTCTACATTCTCCCATCATGGCCGTCACATATTCTCTCAACATGTCATTTCTTGGAATATCTACTTGTCATTACTTTCAGCTATGTTACGCCATACGCCACTTCATAAACTTTTAATAGCGTGTAAAGTCATCACATCTGAGAAGATTACATTACATTTTCATAAGCATTTGAATTTTTTTGCACATTAATTAAGTTACATGTTTGATATCTACCGGACATCATGTTTTCATATTACCTCATTTAGGTTGTAAAAGGTGCATCTTAGAAAACATATTATTAAATGGGTTGACTTGGCCTTGTTTATTATTTTAAATAATAACTGTGTAATATACATGTAATGTCTTATATTAATATTCCATTTCTTTGTTTAATTTCCCAATATTTTAATTAATAATAAATTTTGTTATTCACTCTGCCTTATATAGTTTTTATTTTATAATTTTTCCTCTGGGAACTTAAATATTAATTATTTTGATAATATTAGCTCTACATTAGCAGTAAAAGGAATCACCCTAACTATATTTTGTGTCCACCTTCCTGCCCAGCACGCGTTTAAACTTTATGTAATTTATGGTAGTAGATAAAATATTATTTAACACAGACCACAGTATATTAATCCAATGAAGAAGAAGAAGAAGGGGAAAAAATGTGAATTTGTACACAGAAGCCAAATTCTCTCGCAATGAACGTGAAATTTTTTTAACTTACTGGGAACTTTGATCCCAAATTTATATGCAATTGCATAGTCGTCTTAGGTAGAATGCCACGGCATTAGATATCACGACCCTGCCAAGAACAACCAATTTAATAGGATTTTGAACTATTTAATGTGACTTTTGGTGATTAATTTGTTTGTCCTGTGCACCATCTGCTGCTCAATGTGGCGACAGAATGGAGTCACGCGGTGGACTATATCGGAATTATCATTGACTACAGTTTTTTTTTTGGCTCGGTTCGCAACCTTTTGCTTTCCCTAGCTAACTTCTGTTCTCTTGTGTTCTCCCTCTCCTCTTTCCCGCACCCACGAAGTTGTTAAGCTCTGGCCAGGTTTAGCTCCTGTGCTTGTGTTGGGCCATTCTTTCACTTCTTCTCTGTTCCGAATCCATTTAACATGTTAAGTCTCTGCCAGCTCCATTTGTTTAGTGTGTTAGGTTGGGAACTTGTTTCCCCACGATGGCAAGGAGACTGCTGTCATGTACATTTAGCGTAATTGTTCAATTCTAATCATTGTGTTTTTATAAATTAACATTTTGGATGCTGCCTGGTGAAAATTCCCTTTGGACGTAGATGTTAAGTGTGTGTTTGCCATTGTCTTTGTTTTGGTTTAAAATGTACTTTTCATAATGTGTAGCTTCAGTAACGTGTCTTGCTTTGTGCGCCATTGTGACCATTGGTCTTTCTACGGTATGTTGTATGGCACTTTTTCAAGTTTAGAATGCAGTTTTTTGCTATTTCCAAATTCCTGATCAGTGACTTGACATTTTCAGTTTGGAGCCTATGGATGGACGTGACTTGCTATTGTTTATGATTCTAACACACCGAATTTGATTATGTCTTACTTATGATTGGAATTCGTGCAGAGTTTATATTGCTCATGTCATGTTGAAAATTATATGGGTTTGTTGGACTTAAACCAGCTCATTATTTGTATATTATTTTCAAGGTTTATTGTAAACTTATTTAAAAATGGTAATATGCCTTGGTGCACCACTTCATTATATGGCAATCTAATCTTGTAAGTATACAAATTTCAGATGGTTTTCTTGAATGTTTACTTGTACATAGTTTAATGAGTATTAACCACTAAAAAATTAACTTTTGGAAAGTTAAATATGCAATCCTGATGTTCTCTGTTTTCATAGTAACCCATTTTTCACATGCTTGGATTTTTTTGGTCTGTTGCAACAATCTCATTATTGATTCTTATTACAATTCATGTTGAGCCTGCCGTTTGCAACCACAAAGAGGGTTTACCTGTATGACAGGGAATCAGGGAAAGCTGCCATAGTATAGATCAAAGTATTATTAAAACAACCCTTCTTGTCACATTGAAAGCCATAACTGTATATTAAAAATTTACATAATTAAAAATAATAATATAAAACTACTTGGACCATAGTATTACCTTTTCTGTAAAAACATAGTATCAACATTGTTTTTAAAGTGAAATAAGGAATCCATTTATAGGTGGAAGGATGGCTTAGGAACTTTGTGAAGATGTGCAATGTAACATCGTATATTGCTGTACTGAAAAATAGTTTTTACAAATCTGTAGTTTAGGGAAATTTTGCAACTTATTGTAGAATGCTGATAATTAGTACCATCACAGTTGTATTAATCTAAACAAGAATATTTGTTACATAATTGATAGGGCCTGTTGGTCATGCAGACCACTCCAAAGCACAGTACAAGTTATCGTTAATTGACTTTGTTACCCAATTTTAATAAAAGACATGTAATTATTAAAAACATTGTAATAGTTAAACTTGCATTTGTGTCCTGATCGGCCGGTTCCACCTTATCTCCCCCGCTGCAGCATCCTCCCATTGTTCAGGATCTCTGTTCCTGAAACATAAAAAAAGAAAACTTGTAGCAAAATTGTCATGTATTAATTTAAAAAGTCTGATGATTTTTTCAATATTGTTTATTACATAAAAACTGCTCAGTAAATTATATACATGTGAACAAAATTCTTGATATTTTGTGGGACTGTGATTTTTATTGTTTATAAAAAAACTGTTAATATTTAGGTCTTACAACTAACTGTAATAACTTTAAAAAAATTGCACTCAAATAATGTCCACAGTTTTGTACATGTGCATGTAGACACAGACATACACAGATTTCATTTCATTTATTAAAGCATCACATAAACCCCAATACATATTGAGTATGATTTGTCAGCATTACATTATTCTTTAAAATAAGTCTTGTTGCTTGTTGGTCTGGCTGGATGCATGATGAGTCGTACCAGGTGAAAAGCCCGATGATTCAACCACAGACACATCATTGGGATTCCCCATGATACTTTGATGGAGTCTTTGCGTGTACATGACTTACGGCAGGTAGGAATGAGGTAATATCTATTTTTAGACCTCCGGTCATCATGTAGCAATGCCGATTGACATCACCAGATGGGGCGTATTAAAACCTCCAAACTGCGAAGTAGAGGCAGTCTTGAAGAGTCTTGGAGAATCTTGTGAAGTCTGTTGGAGACCCATGTGAGTGGGAAGTGAGACACGAGTGTGGTGTGGGACGGCGTCGGCACCACTAGGGCGGCGACAGACGTCGTGAGAGGTGACGGGCCGCAGAGAAGACAAACACTTGGGTGTTCTGTTGGCGGCGAAAACGACGAGAAACAGCGCCTTGAGGGGCTGAGTCTTGGCGGCGATGGCAGGCGTCGAGGCCTGGTAACACCAGCGGACTGCAGAAGGGATGAACAACACATGGGGTGTTGTATCGACGGCAGCAGTGAAGAAGGTGTCTGCATGCTACAGAAAGGTGGTGAGCTGTGAAGAACAACACTGGGGGTGTAGTATCGGTGAGAGCATTCACTAGCAACTTAAGAAAGTTCGTTATTGGTCCTGCTAGATGGATGTGCTAGCTTGTGGAGAGAGACTGGTGGAGACATCTTGGTGACGTCAGAGTCTACTGTGAGGTGGCAGGCACGTACCTTCGGAGCAGTATTGGGAGAAACAAGAGGACTGTTGCTGCGAGTCGGCGGACAAAAAGGAGGTGCGCGACGGGAGCCGAACCGAAGACCTCAAGAGTGAAGACAGTGGTGCACTCGGGGTGATGTGCAGCACATGGTGAGCCATCGCCACTTCAGACTGTTTGGGTTGCTGAGGATTTACTTGCTAAGGTTGGACATTGTCATTATTTGAAAGACTGTTTATTGAATATATGACTGAATATTTATTGTGATTTGTAGTATTTTATTAATTAATGGTACACATTGTTGTTCTTTAGTTGTCAAAGTTAATTAATGTTTCTGTAGCGGAGTAGTAATTGTGTGCATGATAAGGGTGCTGTTAAAGCATGGTTTATTGCTGTTTGTGAACTTTTGTAGGCTTTGTGAGCTAGTATATCAATAACTTAATTAAACTCTTTTTTTTTCTAACTATAAGACCTCTATCCCAAAGAGCTCAGAGAATTGCCCACGTGTAAATTTTTGATAAACTTGTAACAGTATGTACATAGGTATGTGCATTACATATGAAACACATTCATCACTGTTCCAACCCCATTAGCACTCCTCCGCCTTCCTCAAAATTATTCCAGCATACATGCTTTAGCTGCAGCCATTCTTTAGACTAGCCAGAACAGATAGGTAGGAAAAGTCTGCATTTAGCACCTTTCTTCTCTCCTCTAATCCAAATTGATTTGCTTCAAAGAAAGTGAAGTTCAAATACAAGTTAGTTCACGATAGGAATATACCTACACAAACAAGAATAGTTATGGCCAATGCAGCTTCTATATATATATATATATATATATATATATATATATATATATATATATATATATATATATATATATATATATATATATATATATATATATATATATATATATATATATTTGTATGTATATGTGTGTGTGTATCAAACATCTCACTATCAATATGGTTTTAGTGTGAAGAAATAATATGTTTTACGAAGCAATGTATGGGCAGTCAAGAAAAAGGAGCAGTTTGTAGAATGCCAGAGTATTGAAATGTGGTATTAAGAGTGGAAGGAAGCGCAAACTAAGGGAGTGCATGAACAAAGGAGAAATGTCAACGAGAGCTAAACAGCAAACAAACACACTGCATGCGAATTTACGACGGAAGACCAGCTGTATGGAACATGCAACAGAAAATAACAGATTTTTTTTATGACCTCCAGTTGGCATAAAACATACAGAGAATTCTTTTTGGTATAGCAATTGACTTGTTTAACTTGTAACAGTAAAAACGGGTGATTAGAAACACTGGAATGAATAGAAACACAATTTTAAAGCTAAATTTTTGGTATAAATTCTGTTTTTAGGTAGGCAAGTTAAAACAGCTTACAACCAGTACTTTTACAGCAATTAAAATTATTTCTAAGAAAAAGATGTAACCTAGGACTGTATTTCTACTTTTGTTTCTATTCACCCCAGTGTTTCTAATCACCCCGTTTTACAATACTAGACTTTAATTACATTTTAAGTAAATATGAATAATTTCCGTAGTAATTATTTGGCTTTGCAAGTAATCATAACATTTTTTTTATCAGAGGTGATTATTTTTATTACTGCTCAGTTACATCATTATTTATACAGAAAAACTTGAAGAGATTTAAATTTTTGTAAGTAAAATTTTATTTGTAATACCGTATGTGAAGTTCCATTGTACAACAGATAGTAGAACCGCATATAAAATTAGTTGATGGACGCCGCAGTGTTCGAAATGAGACATCACCATTAAGGGGGCTGTTAACCTCAGTTCTCAACGTCTTTTTATTATTTTTATATTTGTACCAGATATTTTTTTCTTATTTTAGACATAAATTGTGACTAAATCTTCCTCTTAGGAAATTTTTGCATCTCTTAAAGTTTTCGCGTAATGAGTCGTAAACATCAGAATTTGCACTTTACGGTTTTATGCACGCCACTAAAACCACCTGACATACCAAACCGAAAAAATTCACAGTGTACGTATAACAATGTTGTAGGCTGTGATTTGACATATAAAAACAAAAAAAAAAGTATATAGTTTTGTATTTTTAAAAAAATTATTGAAATTTTTTAATTTTCATTTCAAAATTCGGCATTTTTATTAAATACAAAAATATTTTACTTTTTGTTTTATAAATGACAAATTACAGCCTACTACAGTGTTATACATTGTGAATATTTTCTGTTTTTGGAGGAAGATTTCATCACAATTTATGTCTAAAATAAGAAAAAAAATATCTGGTACAAATATAAAAATAAAAAAAGACGTTGAAAACTGTGGTAGACCGCGCCCTTAAGGCCTTGTTACGGAGTTTTGCAATGATTTCGAAAATATTTTTTTATTGCTACCTAATACTCATATCAAAATTTCGCTGCACAGTTTTGACACTTACATGTTATAATTTGTAGCTGAATTTTTTTGTGGAATTATACTGAACGGTTTTTTAGATTTCATTACCCAAAATACCACGTTTTTCGTCGTGAAGTTAAGCAAAAATGAAGGAAATTATTTTTTTGCTGGCGAATGGTACATTATTTTAAGAAACGCGTCCACAGTATTGTGCATCGTGTGATTGCACATTGACTCAAATTTTTTCAAAACTTTTGGTTAAAAAATATTTGAGTTATTGGCACCAGTCTGAAAAAGACTCGGGAACAAGCCCTTGGGGGTCGTCTGGGTGAACGTATTTTGCACCTTCGAGGCCTATACTCCGTCCATTCTTAGGTTGCAGCTAATTCATTCAACTGAATGAAAAAAAAAATTTTTGCACAGCATAAATTTCATTTGAAATATTGAATAATGGTAGGTAACTGTGTTACGGTACAATCACAATGTGAGGAATCAACATATAATTTAATTGCTTTGATTTATTTCGCTCGTAATTATTATTTCTGTTGCAACCTTAGAATGGACAGAGTATAGAAGTGAGGAAACAGTAAGAACAGTACAGCACACACATCGCTACTCCCCCTCGCCTCTACGCAAGTCTCTGAACTGGCGTGGTGTCTTGTCGCCTTCAGCGTGCCTCTATGAGACTTTCCCTAAAATATTCTACGCCATATTAATTACTGTACTATACAAGGACCGCAAACACGCCCATTTTAGTAATTTTCGGCCGCTAGAAAATATGCTTCATCACCATGTATTTATCTTTATATTTAAACCAGTTATATTTATCTTGTTTTAGATACAAAATGTGACTAAATATTTCTCTAGTAAAATTTTTTTATCTCACATAGTTTTCTGCGTTATGACTCGTTAAAGCCAAAATTCACATGTTTCCGTTTTAAGGACGACACAAAAACCAACTAGCTTACAAAACTGAAAAATGCACAGTGAATAACGGTGTTGAAGGCTACTAATTAAGCAATGTTTAGCTATAAAATAAATCTTTTTTGTATTTTATAAAATTAACTAATTTTTTAAATTTTTGTTTTATATTTCAGCATTTTTATTCAAATGCAAAAAAAAAAATATATTCTTTTTTTTTATGTGCGTGACGTAGCCTGCGACGTCTTTTTTCATTGTTAATTAATTTTTTTCCAGTTTGGTATGTCACTTGGTTTTAGTGTGGTCCTTAAAATGGAAACATGCAAATTTTTACTTTAACATGACATTACGCGAAAGCTATGAGAGATAAAAAAATTTCATGAGAGCCAAATTTGTTAGTCAAATTTTGTGTCTAAAATAATATAAAAAAAAAATAGTTGGTGAAAAAAAAATTGAGATGAAAATTGCGGTACACCGTACCCTTAACAGGCACGCTAAAATCATTAATCTATAGCCTAACTGTAGGTTTCTTGAAGCCAATTTGCCAAAATTAAACTATTGCATTCCTAGACAACAGTTTTAACCAACGTTTTTAAACAAAATTGTTTCCAGTGTTAGGAACTTCTGAGGCACAATCTCTGACACCGGAACCTTGTGTATTTAACTGCGGCGCAAGAAATCACGTGTAACGAATTAGTAATTCTGTAAAATATTTACTCATAAAGTTGGCAAATACCATCATCTAGGGTTGTCATTGAGTATCTTATCCATATTGGCTTCGAAAAAAGCGTAGAAATCATTTGACAGCGTTTATTTATCTACCACACACTCTTAAGGAATAGCAGTGAACTTGAAATGGTGACAGTTGCGTAGACGTTACTTGGGAATACATTTACGTCATACCAAAAAAATTAGCTCAACCAGTTTTCCCATAATGGCACTTCAAAGTCAAAATTTGCAAGTTTTTATTTCATATAAGCCACAAAAACCCATGAGCATAAATAATTTAAAACATTCACACTGAAACAATAAGTAACAGGCTACTGCTTAACATGTTTTGAAATACAATACAAAATATTTAGTATTAAAATAAAATTTGGAAATTTGGAATTTTTTTGCTTCTTTTATCGATTTTTTTTTTATCTTGCATTAGGTGCTAACCTTTTCAAGATACTCCCGTGAGGGTAGGGCAAGTAAAAAAAAGTCTTGCACGGTAATTATTATGTGCTTCTTATCGATTGCCACATACGTCAATGCTGATGAACTCCCAGTATATTTAGCAACGTAAGTACGCAACCCTTAACTGTCCAAAATAAGGTATTATTTAGTGTTTCACATCGCGCAGCCTGTACACCTGTGTCGAATACATAAACCATATGAAAATTACGTGTTATGCAATATAAGGCGACACCCCATTCGAAATTTTAAAAACTAAGAAGTGCACAATTTTGTTAGGTTTTTCTTTACGGATCGGAAATTGTGCCTTACATGGCAAACAAAAATTAATGCCATAAGTTTTCAAACCCTTTAATATTAAATTATACTTGTTGGTATCCACAGAATCATAACTTTTATGAACAAAAAAAAAACATTCATATTCCTTTCTCGAATACGGTGTCACGTACAGTAAAACTCAACGTGACTTTCTGATAAACATATACAGTAGATTACAATTTATGGAATAAAACACAATATTTGGATATTTGTGTTTTAAACTTTTCAGTGGATTTTCTCATACCTATCCATTTTCATGTGACCCAAACCCACACTTTTTTTTTCACATCGTCATTTACGAATGCTCCTAAGTCCTGTGTTTTGCACCTACGATACACAGCATACAGAATATCCAATAGCGTGTTCATGTGTATTTTGTTGTGTTCCTTGAATTCTCGATGGTGTATATTCAACGTTACCTACATGTTTCTAACTCGCGATACCATAATTAATCATTTGTTTCTGGAACTCTATAGCTGTAGCTTCATTTGTGATTTGAAAGAAAACTGCGAGTCCTGTTGCAACAAGAGGACAATTTTTGTTATGCAGGTAACATTACCCAATAAACCATCTTCAGATTTTCGAACATTCTGACTGTAAAAAGTCATATGCAATTATAGAGTAGTCAGCCACCCCTACTATTTTTCATAAGTTGGAAGGTATCAACCAGCATTTGCTGTTGGTTTGCAGATCCCAATAGCATTAAGCAATGCTGAAAATATTGTATTTTTGTGTCAATTAGTTTGCGATATTTTGAAAAAAAATTGTTTTAAAATTCGATACTCAAAGGCCCATTACTCCCTTAATATTGCTTTTAAGTGAAAAGTGCAAAGCATGTTTTCATCATAGTTTTCCGTGAGGAACACGCATGCGGATTTTGTCCCTCCTATTTAAGAAATATTCTGTATAGAAACAAAAAACATTTTTGTATTTAAATAAAGATACTAAATTTTAAAATGAACATTTAAAAAATTCAAAATTATTTTTTTTAAAAAGAAAAATTATATAGCTCGTACAAATACATAAAAATATGACGATGAAAATTTCTGTAGACATAGGATATTACAAAATAATTTGTGAAGCAACTGTAGGTCGGGATGCAGGCAGCACGCGACAGAGTGCAGTGACTGTATAGTTGGTCCACGCGACAGAGTGCAGTGACTGTATAGTTGGTCAGACTGTCCCTCCCACCACGCACACCCACGGGACGGGCCGGCTGCAGGATGTGGCCAATGCCACGGAGATAAATCCACTGATATCCATCTGCTGAGTGTGCGCTCTTCGCCGGATGCGTTCCTGCACGACCCGTCTTCTAGCAGCTGCGCCGTCCTCTCAACTGTGTTTCGTACTGCACACCGTCTTCCAACTCACACTTTTTGCCAACAATATGGTCACGTGATACGATTTTGTGCACAAAATCAGTGACGTATTTTGCTGTTTTGAAAACTAACGAAAGTTACAAATTGCCAAATGCAAAACTACAAATAGTCGCCATATTGCAATAAGCACGAAAATAGTATAACCTATAAGTTAGTTTATTTTATTCTGTTAAACTTAATAAAACTATTTGTAAACTTTCATTCGTGAACTAGGCCTACCATCTTTTTTCTGTTTTATAACCAATATACGGTCATAACGTGCAACATCTAAAATAAGACGTTTCCCAGTTTCCACTGGATGTTTACGAAAAACCAAATTCAGAACCACGAATGCCGTCTCCAAATTGAGTTGGGAGACAACCTCAGTAAAATTTGACAGCTGCTTATGGCAATGGCCCAAATCAAGATATTTTTAGTTCTAAAATGAACCTGAGATCTCTATTTCACAGTTTGTACTGTAAATTATGTCTATCATTGAGACATTTATTACAAAATATTAACAGTTATATCCCATTACTAAGTAGCTGTAAAATTTTACTGTGAGTGAGCCAGAAATAAATTATACAGGAGTTTCATTCTACAGTTACATCGAGACGTGTTGTACAACCTCTATGAGCCTAGGATATTATGAATAATTTCGGCCTTATGTGGCTCAGCTGTTTGTCGTTCTGACACACAAAAACTACAAGACAGATTAAATTAGTGCAATTTAGATGAAGTCGTTCAAAAGTTGTAAAAATGTAGCTATTATGCCACTAAAGTTCCTCGACAACGTCATTCAACATACACCATCTCACTAACCTCAAGGTTGGGGCACCAAATAAGTTTATATTACTACAGAACATTATCCCGTCGAAACTGCCTAATGGCAAATAAGAGGGCGTGGTATATAATTCAACGCTAAAAGCATTAATCCATAACTGTAGGTTTATTGAAGCCAATTTGCGAAAGTTAAACACTAGAAATCCAACGTTTTAAACAAAATTGTTTCTAATGTTACGAACTTCTGAGGCACAATCTCTGACGCCGGGACCTCGTGTATTTAACTGCGGCGCAAGAGATCACGCGTAACGAATTAGTAATTTAGGATAAATATTTACTCATAAAGTTGGCAAATTCCATTATCTAGGATTGTCATTGAGTTTTTTTATCCTTGGCTTCGAAAAAAGTGGAGAAAACAATTGATGTTTTCAGCGTTTATTTATCTACCACGCACTCTTTTAAACTCTAACCAATCAGGCGCTTATCTCGCTATCACGCGATGCAGTCAGACATTTCGATACTTTTTACACTTCGAAATGCAAAGCAAGCGATGACCGCAAACAATGCATTCAAAACATGGCCGATGAACTAGCGGTGTTTATAAGAAATACATTGACAACGCATTGTGAAAAATCTGAAACGCCGTTCCAGTGTGGGGAAACGTGGTCGCAACGTCAAACTGTTGTTGGTGAACGAGATTTGACGCTATCGTGTTACCGCACTTGTTATACTCGGCAGTCGCGGCAAACTATGCGCGCACGTCTCTGCCAGTTTGTGTTTTGTTTAGCAGGAGTGACACACTCATTGTTGTCCAGGAACAACAAACACAACACCGCTTCTTTGTTACGCAACCTTCACTTGTGTGTGGTAGGCGTCACGCCCCGCAGAGTCGCGACCCGCACCGGTGAGGAATTGTGTGAAGGTGGCCGTCTAGTTGAACGTATGTTGCGAATTCGACGCCTACAAGCAGGGCCGGATTTACCACTAGGCCGGGCCTAGGGCGCAACTGTCACAAGGGCGTACTTTTATCAAGGAAAACATCTGAAGAATTTCTCATCACTATTTTCAAAAGTGCTAATTTGGCGACGAGTAAAAATTTTTTAAATGGCTTTACTTTTGGCACTGTTAACTTATGCTGTCTCTATTAGTTTCATCTGCTCTATGATCAATCTGGCTATTTAGTTTCAAATAACTGTGTTACAATTAAACTGAATTATTATTGTGTTATTACTAGAGGCAAGATTATTTCGCGTATTGATGCAAGGCCGGATTGAACGTCAATAACGTATACTTTACTGTCAGTTCTCTGATTAGACAGTAATTTTGACACATATTTGACGACTGAAAGACAGTAATAAATAAGGAAATTAATTCGTGGTGATATCACGTGGTACCCTCCTATACATATAGGAGCCAACGGATATTCGACTATGGCCAGAGCGTATATAGGTCTGTGAAGTCTAGGCTGCTGCCAGATGATTCCGCGAAATACTCGTGCCTCTAGTTATTACTATTATTATACATAGCGAGAGGACAGAGCAGAGTAATTTTAAATAACGTGGTGCTGAAAACGAGGAAGGGACGCCAGTTGTTAAGGAAGGATGGAAAACAGAGGCTGCGAGGGCGCTTAGACTGACGGGCCTAGGGCGCCTATAAGCTTAACTCCGGCCCTGCCTACTTAATGTGGAATCGGTAAGGACGAGATTGCACGCGCATCGCGTCTATCCCTAGCCTCTAGATTCAAGTCACTTAACTGGCGTGCTGTCTTCTCGTCGACGACTTGCCCCTATGAGACATTCAGTGGTCACTCTGTCATTTTATGACGCAACATTAAAGGCAAATGTGTATTGTACCTGCATATACTTTTTAAAACATTCTACGCCAAAATTTTCATACCTGAAAAGACCGCAAAACTCTCATTGTGGCAGTTTTCACCCGCTAGAAAATATGTTTTAATGAGTAGTGGTGAACCTGAAATAGATAGGGGCCTCCCTAGATAGGCTGTGTTTGTGTGTGTGAGGCAGGAGCGGTAAGGTTGCCGTTGGCCGACGTATGTAATACATTATCGCCTCTCCACGCAAGTCACTCAGCTGGCGTGCAGTACTTTACTATAAATCCTTTTTTCTATGGGACTTTAAGCGGTGAAAAATTATTTGTGGAGAACATATGTTCGCCGAACACGTCCAAAGTTGGTAAGATGACTCCAGCATCAGTAAAACGAAACTGAATACCAGTTTTGATTCTGACATCGCCAGCCTCGTCCATTTCCGTCTTTATAATACAGTGTTTGTTATTACGTGTGATTTTTATGATAAATTGGATTAAGTATTTATTCATGGTTTGCGTTAGTACAATGCATAATTTCAATGCGTTGTTATTTCGTAGCATTTGTTTTTCGTTGTATGACGGTCACTGCATGCCCAGTACTTGGGCAATCTTCGGTAAGGTATTTATTTTGTGAACTGTGAACGATTCTTGCAATGGGTTCGTATTATGAACGTAACAGTTTTTGTGGACACACGCCATTGCAGATGAATGTTGCCGTATTGCAGAAAAACACACAAAAGAACAAAAAACAAAGGAAGAAAAACCAGTAAGCTTTAGTCAACAGACATATAACATACAGATAATTCCTGAAAGGAATTTAGTCATATCCCAGAAGACGACACAAGGACAAAAACTGATTAAAAACAACACAAAATTTCGGGGACAGTTAAAAAGTACTCCTACCTTCTGGTTACCAGCCCGAAGTCTATAGCTGCGAAGTCAAGTTCTTCTCAGAGATGAGATTTTTAAATGTTTGTTGCAATGGGAGTTTACAATTAGAATTTATTGATTTGTGGGCATACGCCCCATTGCTCATGTTTTGCTGATCACTTGTGTTGAATGACAGTACAAAATAAAAAGAACAAAAAAATAATTATATGAAAAATAATAAAAAAATCCCACAGGAATTTTGTAAAAATATTTTATTAGACAACAAAGTATTCTAGAAATGGAATTCAGTCGAATATCGACACAACACCCAGACACAAAAGACAAACACAAATATATAACCAGATTCCCAATATGAAAAAAGATGGAAATAGACAAAAAACAGTGAACAGTGGACAACAAACAAAAGACAACAGACAACACAAGTTAAAAACAACAAAAAATGCAACGTTTCAGGAATTGCGATCCATTCCCGTCTTCAGGCTGAGACACAGTTGGTCGGAACACCAAGATAAGAATGAAGTTCGCTGGAAAATTGGGGTTTATATAGCCTGGAAGATCACTAACCTACTCGGTCAATGGTGACAATAGATATCCAATACCGTCAACTCCCTATTAACTAGTTCTCTGATTACATACATACTAAAAAGTTCCGGTATAAAAGAAAACCCCTAATCAGGAATTCATTTAGTGTTGTTTCTTGTCGGTTATAAATAAACGCTGAAACCGTGAATTGATTCCTACGCTTTTTTAGAAGCCAATATGGATAAAATACTCAACGACAATCCTAGGTAATGGTATTTGCCGACTTTATGAGTAAATATTTATCCAAAATTACTCATTCATTACACGTGATCTCTTGCGCCGCAGTTAACTGCACGAGATTCCGGCGTCAGAGATTGTGCCTCAGAAGTTCGTAACACTGGAAACGATTTTTTTAACGTTGGCTAAAACTATTATCTAGGATTGTTATTGTTTAATTTCCGCTAATTGGCTTCAAGAAACCTACTGTTATAGATTAATGCTTTTAGCGTTGAATTATGTACCACGCCCTCTTAAGGAATTATCTATGTGATGCAAGTCTGTTGACTACAGCATACTGGTTTTTCTTTCTTTGTTTTTTGTTTTGTTGTGGTTTTCTTCTGCAGTACGCAACATTCGCTCGCAATGGCTATGCCCAAAAAAACTGTTATGTTTACAAGGTATTTGTTTGTCCTATTCGAAGGGGCCTGGACTGTACAGTTGGTGTGGAGTAATGGCGCTTCCAAGGTCACGCCAGTCGCCTGCAGCTGCTGGCAATCTCGCTCCCAGTTCAGTTCCGAGAAATAATAACATAATACGTGCAGCCAACACACGGCTCGTCACGGAGAGCCGTAACTTGCATCTGCGGCAGGCCGCATTACGTTGATTACTGATGCCAGAGCGCTGACTACGTTCCATCGTTTGTGTTGTCATGGTAACTCGGGTCTCTTTTTCATTTCACCGCAATACATAGGACGTTCCGCTCGCTCGCTATGAGGGCCAGTTTTATTGCAGTTTTAAGAGGTACTTTAACCTCGCTGTTAAACTGTATTGCCGTTGGTTAAAAATACGAGTTTATTTACAGAACTATTATACTAGTACCCAGTACACTTTGTGCCATATAAAATGTTTATTTTGAGGCCGTTTAGTGACTTTTTTAGTAGTACGAAGTCACCCATGCTGCCACAAAGAAACCATGGTTTATAGTTAGAGACGTGAAAAATTCGCGTTTTCGTTCAGGCATAAGCTATAACTATAATTCCAGCAACTGTAAATTCGTGCTACTTTCATAATTGGCCGTTGGCTTATTTGACACCACCTTGAAATCGATGAGCCAATAACAACAATGTAACTCAATTCGGGCCCATTTACTGTGTCAGCGAGCAGCCAATAATCAGCTGTGGTTTGTTTAAGTACTTATATATTCTTGGAGGTTAGCATGCAGGTCAGTGAACCCGCAAATTTTTCCTGTCTCTGTTTATAGTTCATCATCACGAAAGTAAAACACATTTCAGAGAAGAGATTTTATTTAGTCTAATTTCAGAGTATAGCGCACATTATAAATATTATTTCTGAGCTCTCTTCATACAGTCATACATATCAAAACTTAATGCTCAGTAATATACGGGACTCATCAGGGATTTAGCAATGTACTTTGGACAGATTTTTCCAGAAATAAATAAGTCAGCGTTTGAAAGGTTATCGTTCTCGAGGTGTGACGTAAAACACTGTAGTGACGCATTAGGCGCGTCTAAGGCACTATAAAGAGTGGGTATAATCGTCCGCCATTTTGGGTCTTTCGGAGCTGACGCAAGCTAATCCATGCGCGCGCGCCACAAAAACCTGTCTAACTAAACTCTTCATAAATCTGAAACTATTCAGCCAAATGTGTTCAAAATTTTTGTATTGCATTTATGAACTATGCTGCCAATGATAATGTCCATCAACTTAATTTTCTGCAACTATCATATTATTTTTAAAAAATTTTAACAATGCCATGCTGACATTTGACAGGAAAATGTAGAGTAAATTATGGTAAGCGAGAAACTTTTTTTGTTATACGAGATAGATGGGGGGTATCAGCGAACAAAATAAAAAGGATAGTATAAATTAACTTTCTATGCCCCTCATGACGATTTCCGCGAATCGCTGTTGTTTTAGCAGCAGGTAGAAGACAGAATATTTCGCGCGCGAGGCATGGTCTCGCTCAACGACGCGAACACAACTTCACTCTTAGTTTATATACACAATATTTACTATGTAAATGTTAGTTATATATATATTTATTTGCTACTAAGTTACTAGTTTGTAAAGTTACTTTGTACTATGTATTTAATTAGATAACATAGAACATAATTGTAAAAATAAGTATAGCCAACGTATAATAATAAACCGCAAGACACCGGAACAAAGACTGAATCCAACAAATGTACACATGTATTTTTACAGTAGTTCAGTTCACAAAGACAAATTCGACAAATTACATTTTAAAAACTGTTATTCATTTACATACTTCTATTTAACTAATGCTGTGTACCAAACATTTTACTCTCTTTTTTTTTTTTTTTTTTTTTTTTTTGCCGTTTAAATTGATCACCCGCGATTTAAGCTAAAGTTACATATTTTGTAATACCACAAAAACTAATATTGAATATATTAGAAATTATGGTTTACAGCATTTTTTAATTCTTTCCAGATGCCATGTAGAAAATTGGGTAGCTATTTTATTATATGCATTAATCTATGACCTAAAATAGAGCATCAACCCAAAGTACTTTTTTGTGTGTAACAGTGGAAGAGATACTAAAATTAATTTAATTTTAAAATATGTACAAATTTTACAACAAGCAGTTATTTTGCGTACAGTTTAATACAGTTTCATCACTTTAAAAAAAGTTAAATACAGTTTCATCACTTAAAAAATGTCGTTAATGCAAATTAGAATTTTGACTTTTTTTTTCAGAACATCTTACATCTTTTATTTACATTTTCGTTTAAGTCCACTACAGCATAGAACCTCAATTATATCCCAAATGAATATATAACGTACAAAAATGCAACCGACACCTAGATTTGAACTCATAACCCTTACAGCACCAGGCTCGTCCCTGAAATAGCTATCTGTGATCTGCCGCAACCGTTACATGAATTTTTAAGACAGTAAACAGCAATCATATAATGAACTACACTTATCTGTTTATCGTAGTATAAGTACAAAGTACATGTTTTAAGTGGTCAAGGAATAAATGTGTTTCGAACAATATTGTTTCATGGACATACCCTTATTCTAAAACACGTATTTTGGTCACTTATTGTTAAGGAAAGGAATAATTCGCGAGTTCAATGGCCGACGTGTTATAATTCATTGTCCCATGTATACTCAAGTCCCGTATATTAGTTCATTATATGTTGTTACAGTGAGTAGCAGCTAGTGGACATATGGCCGGGGCTTGTGTATAAATAGATCAATGGATCCCTACAAGCACGTCGTTGAACTCGCGAAATATCCCTTTCCCTACTTATTGTTATAAACTTTTTACATTATATTTATATAAATATCTTTACGAACGTTAATTATTATTTTTAATTATTGCCTCTGAAGCGACAGTTCGTAGTAAAACGCATATACAATATAAATGTATGTCACAAATTTCTGGGATAAGATACGTTGTGCCGAATTATCGCAATGAATGAGGAACCTCTGCAGGGATGTCGTGGTTCTGGCGTTGTTTGGTGTACAAGGAAACATTTTGTTGAGCGTTTAAGTTAGTGTTACAATTTTCATCTCATTCTTAGGGGAACGAAAATTACTTAGTGTTAACAAGATCTTTATATTTACGTGTTTTATATTAACCAGGTTCACCGTAGTTTTTAAGGCCATGATCTGTCATTTATTTCAAACAATTGCAAATTACTCAAATATTTTTTAACCAAATGTTTTGAAAAAAATTTGAGACTATGTACAGTCATACGATACACAATTATGCCAGAGCGTTTTTTTTTTTTTTTTTAATAATGTACCGTTTGCTAGCAACAAATTATTTTGCTTCATTTTGGCTTATTTTGACAACAAAGTATGTGATATTTCAAAGGCAAAAATCAAAAATACGTTTAGTGTAGTGGAACAGAAAAATGCAGGTACAAACGATGATATATGTGTTAAAACTGTAAGAATGAATTTTTGATATATGTATTAATTTGCGTTTAAAA
>PNEQ01017616.1:0-32563 GCA_003012365.1 Medauroidea extradentata | reverse complement strand
TGAGTTTTATAGCCAATTCGTTACGAATACAACTAATGTTTACCACGTTACCCTCTCGGTGCCTTCGCCAAATCATTGAACATACCCGTTGTTTATAATTATTGTGTCAATCCCGAGGTCATATTTCAGAGATAAATCTTGGACAGTTGTTAATCAATGTAGTCAAGTATTCTTCTTCTTTTTTTTTTTTTTTTTTTTTGTGAATGAGCATATTGTCTCTAAACTTACTTTCTTCCATTTTTTCGAGAGAATGCAATTTCTGTGCAGTCACTTTTAAGCCCAGTCGATCCAATTCTTTATGCCTAGTTATTTAATTGAAATCTTCTAAATTATCGTGGTACCCACAAAACTCACTCAAATTTTAACAAATGATTAAGGTAATATTTCACAGTTATTTTAAGAAAAGCGCCACATCATGGTAGTAGAATGTAACCAAACTATAGCACGGTTTTCATAAAACAGTTTCCTAACTGTGCTACGTTAAAACCTGAAACTAGTACAAAACAATAGGGGATGAGCCTAGAAAAAGAATGTAATATTTAGATGATTCTTCTGATTTATTTCAGCACCAAATGCAGCCAGGCAACGTAATAGTTCTGTGAGTATTTTAATTTTCTAACTATAGAGATTTTAAAATTGTATATTTTCAAACGCCACCGTAAACATTGAAAACACGTCCTTGTAGGCTTACGCATGTGATGTAGTCGTACTTGTTTTGGTTAGCCTCCGCCCGCCAGACATTATTGTGTGTACTGGAATTTTACAGTGACTTTGAAAACTAATAAAATGTAGTGAACCCGGTAACGTAGACGCTAGCTTGGTAAATCTTCCCGTTGTTGAAGTATGCATGCTTGCAAATTTGTTAATTAACAACGAAGATTTCACTAGAGTTGATGTTAAATGATTGAAAACATCAAGGTAGCTCTCGCACATTACGACGTTTTAGTGAAAGGTTTAAGTTCATGTCAATTTAATTAAAATTCCAGAGTAATGATAACTTACTATGAATTCATTTTAATGTTTCGAACCCGGTCTAGAATCATAAGTTCAGGTTTATAACAAATTAAATAGTAGATACTTGTTTTACTAAAAATATTTGTTCTCCTGTATTATTATGTTTCTCGTGAACGATCATGAAAGTAGCAGCCTGTCGTGCTGCCATCCCTGGGCGAGTCTCGCAAGACCCTGCCCACCCCTCGAATTATCGGCCAATCACGGGTGTCGTAAATTCGCCTGTTGGCTAACGTTGTTACCACAGCCAGTGAAACAGCCAAAAACACTACAACTGCCGAGGTTCAGTCGCAAACTGCAAGCTATTTATTGACTGTAACTCTAAATGAACTTATTTATTTTATGCTAACCGTTTCATATTGTTCATAATGCATATAATCATTACACAAATAAGCTGTATTTTTGTCGTAATAGCAGACTGTTAGGTCTCTTCTTGTAGCTTAAACCATGCAGTCCACCTTGAATTGTCAGACGGCGTTATGGTAAAGATTTTATTCAGAGTAAATTGCAATTTATTCCTGCACAAATGAACTACTATAAACATTTACACTCTTCGGAGTGCCAGCCCTACCTGTATTTATTGCACAAAATACTTTATTTAACACAATTTCACAACCTGAACGTATGTTGCTGTAGTTTGTGTGTTACATACAAGAGAATGTACCGTATCGTGACGTCACAGGGACATCAAAATGGCAGTTCACGTTTTTACTGCGCTAAAACGACTGCTATTTATATTGAGCCTACGTTTTTCTCGAGTTCTACGGACGCACAGACAGAAAGTATGATACCGTTGTTCATTAAATTTAATGTAGGGGCTTACTTTTAAATAAAAGTATTATTAACAAATAGGAATTTTCCCTATTATGCTTTATGGAAATCCTCCAAAGAAAGCGGTTTGAGCTAGTACCTGTGGAATCTTCTATTTCGGTAATTTCGGCGTGGAACACGTAGTTACTTTTAGGCTCGTGTTTCAGTACCCTGAAAATTATAGACAAACAAGTATTTTCATATTGTAAACACTGTAAAACACCTATTAATAATTTTCCCCCGGTGTTTTTTGTTTCTGTAGCAATAATATCCTCTTCCGTGTGCAGAATATTGTTTCTGCCCAAAAGCAATATCATGAAAGATTACTTGAGCGACGCCGAATATAATAATTCATTCCCTAACGCCGCGAAACCTACCATGCCCTGACTACTTTCCTGAGGTTCGTAGTTCTGTTCTCACCACGTCGCTATTATCTTCACACACGCGTAAAGCGAAAGTATTGGCTATATGTGGGAGCAGCTGATGTCTGATCGGACGCCCTCGTGGATGTCCTGGATCTTGGCTGTCAACCGTCGTTCAGCTGGGCTAGAGAGGACTCCTCTACGAAGTAGCGATTACCGCCTTATAAACCTCGGCATTCAAGGCGAAGGGCAAGTCAAAGCCGCTGATGTGATATGTTTGGGCACTAGAAATGGAGCCCGGAACATAGAACAGTGTGATATTAAGACGCAAAGCTGTTGATACTTTCCCCACCCCTGTCCCTCAACAAACTTAAACGTCAACGCCGCCCTATTTCCAACCCTTCGTTGCACCTTACCCTTCATCCCTGACACCAACATGTGGCGAAGAAGCTTGGCACGGCGTGAATGTGTAGTGCCTGTGACTCATTCTGACCTCCGCCTCCCCCTGCCCCGAGGTGCAATTGCTTTTTAACGAGCAACTGCGCATAAGAAAAAACTCCCTCTCTGCTCTAGGGGGTGAAATCTGTCTCGGCACAGTCTAGTAGGGCGGATATATTGGCGGAGAAGGATTATCACGCACGAGGAGTCGAGGAACGAGTCACTTTTATTACATTGAGAAAAACTCGTCAAACCTGGCGTGGGCGGAGTGAACATAGTGAATATTTGTTATGAAATTTCTGTTCTATACAAGCCAACCTCTTTAAATGAGTTAATGTTTCAGAATAACTTATTCCGTCGTGGTAAAGTTTTGTCATCTGGCCAAGTGGCTAACTTTCCAGTCTACTGATGTTTCATCCCTTTTGACCATGAGTTCATCAAAATAAACGTATTATAAGTTTAATCACACTGCTAATAACTTAATAATAAATTCAATTAACTCGTGCTTTAAAATGTTTAAAAACTACATTGATTGTGTATCTTCACTTTATTAATATAAATTTTTAGGTGACACTCTTGCCCGTATTAAAACATAGTTTGAATTCATTTTCTTAGCATTCTTGCGTAAAAGAATGACTCGAATAGAGCTGTTATAGATTTGTTTTCACTCTGAGCGTTATCAGGTCTTAGGGAGGGGGACATACAATTTTCTGATTTAATTTATCAACTAGGTCATAAAACTTCACATTGTCATAAGCTGTCTTCTGCTATTTATATGTAATTTTACACGACGGATGTCTTTCCCCAGAAATCATATCCAGTCATTATTGCAGAGCTGATATTTACATTAGTGTCTCTTCCTTGTAAATTCAGTTCTTCCTTACTACATACAGCCCTTCATTGTCTGTCGTCTTAAAGAATACTTTATTACTATGTCCCTTCCACAATCGCAAATCTCGTGTCACTATACCAGCCTCCAGTCGCTCGCATCACCAAAGTCACGCTTATTTGGTCGTCAAATCCTTCTCTATATGTCACCCATGAACTTTTCTTTCAACTCCAGTTGCAGTCAGAAAATAATCATATAATTCAGTTTATTGCATAGTAACAGATTGATAAACAGCGCGGCGCTGTGATCAGTTTATCAAGCATTATGTTCGATCTTTAAAGGGTCAAGTGTGAATCTGTGATCGCGAAAGGCAAGCTCACACATTTTAATCACAGACTCTTGAACGTCGCGGGTGTTAACGTAATTTTATCGGACCTCAGTTTAATATCTGTAATATATTGTAGCTGTGATGTATTTTTCGAGATGTGGCAGTGATAAAACACTCGCATTGCATTCGGAACAACCCAAATTCAGTACATGGAGATAGCCGTCCTGATATACGTATTCCGAACTCACTCTAGGCGAGTGAATGGCTCTAGCTTATCCAAAACGACGAAGTTTTTACGTTTGGTAAGTAGCAAAATTTTGTTCAAGTCCACTAAATGAGGACCTAAAATAAGTCCCAACCCGGATGAAACAACCTCTGAGAAGTCTCCGACATATCTGTGGTCATTGGCAGTTAGTTAAATTTCTCCTGACGGTTATTTTAGTTGTAGAAACACTTCGACAGCTTGCCTATAGATGGCTGCCCACTGTTAAACAGCAACATCCGAACTCTTATTTCGGTTACGGTTGCGAGTTTACCCTGGTTAATATTGCCCATTTCTGTGAACTCCAGTAAAAGCAGCAATTTAACGTCGGCCGTAGAGACTACTTGCATTTTTTTATAGTTCTGTTACACTCCTATTATGTGTATTTCAGTATGCATGTTAAGCTAATTCAACTTTATCTCGAGAAACCCGCCGACCAGTGGCAACGCCAGGCACGATTCCCACATGCGAATATCCGGGAACTGACCCTGCTAGGAATCGAAACCCGGATTGCCTTGGTGGTAGGCAAGAGGTATAACCCCTCGACCTCCGTGGTCCTTTCGTAGATAAAGAAAAGTTTGGACAGTTTCAAAGTTCCGCAAAAAAAAAAAAACCTTCTTTGAACATGCTGACAGCAGCTCAAGCGACAGGTATTTTAAATACTGTATACAAGGATCATTCGAAAACAATAGCTGTCTCATCTGACATTTATATTTCGTTTGAGCAACACCGTCATTTCGTAACACTTACTACAGGAGACTCCGCTGGCTAGCCTGGTTGGTAACAGAGGATCGGCTAGGCTTCGGTGCAGCAGGTCACTCGCAATTCAGAGCTGCACAACGAACTGCGAGCAGCAGAACAACTTCATGGGGTACAGAAGGTACAGTCCCACTATGCAACTTCTTTTTACTGCATGCCACAAGGCACAAAGTTAATAAAGGCACAATAGAAACTCCACTGGTACTCGACATAGCGAAAATGTCTGCGGCAGAGTTGAAGTACACTTTGGCAAACGCCGGAGTTCAAGAATATGTGTCGTCAAGCACATTGGATCTCTGTCGCGCGCCATGGATCCTTCTTCAATAGATATCAGAGCATTGCGGGAAGCGTTCGGCGGTAATGGATCTGTTGGCTTCCGAATTCTTCAGGTGGTGTATGCAGTCGATGCCACGCCACACCACATCCATCATCAGAGCAAAGGAAGAGAGACATACTACTGGACCTATAACCGACAACCTCCGGGAGGTGATTGCAACACTTTGGGATTCAGATTTTAAAAGGTGTTATACACATATTTCGTGAAGCAGACCACCATTGTCGTTAAAATAGCCCACGTAGCCTACCATCCTGCAGTTGATATACTCAACAAAACAGATTAGGAACATACATTAAAGAATTTATTTCTACGTAGTTTTTGTCCGGTAATTTTGAGAAAGTGTTTTATTGGAGTAATTTTACAGTCCCACTGCATACTGCTTGTCGCCTAAAATTCCGTGAAATCTCTGTGGATTATAAAGCTCGTCTCGTGAAACACAGCAAATAATCTTCTTGATACCGCCTGAAAGCTTACATTGTATCCAAGCACAAGCATTAAATTTTAGACATTAGTTTCCAAGGGCAGACTGGAGATAAAAGCTTCTTACTTCAGAAGGTGTATCGGCTCTTACGCATAAATGAGTTATTTTCGTGTCATAAATGAAGAGTCAAGCGTACTTGCACGAAAGTATTACAAATTAACATTATTTTAAATTTTTTGTAACTTAATTGTCGCTAAATGTCATTTGGTCTTCATTAAATAGTGTAAGGTGATTGTCTTAAATTTAACTTTATTAAAAATGATCAATGAGTACGTACGCTTTAATTATTTGTGCATAGTGTAAAAAGATAATCAGCTACAGCGTATCATATTGCCAAATAAATTCTACTAAAATTTTAATAAGTAAGAAATGATAACAAATTTAGCTTGACAGATTTTACAATTTATTTCCAATTTAAACTCCGCGACAACATTTTTAGACAGATAATTTGAGTGAAATCTTGAGATAAACTGAGTAGACAATCTGAGGTGTCGGTCACATTACACAGTACTGATGTTATTGTGCACATTTCATGAAATATTAATGTGTCTATAGTTTGAAACTGAAACTATTTTCATGAGAGGCATGAAAATACGATGAAAGTATATGATGAAAAAGAAAATTCAATCTGACCAACTGGCAGTAACAGTTTCAAAACAGTTAATCGGAATTGATAAGCCACATGGGGTTCGTCGAAAAAAGTTTTTACAGCGCTTTGTACGGATTGTAACGAGACAGCACTCGACTACGCTCGGGCGACACGCCTGGACAGCTTCTTATTCCGCCTTCCCTGCTGACGTCAGGGGTCGTTTGAGTGGCGAGCACTGTCCGTTATTGCGAAGTTATCCTTGGAAGAGCATGCGCGGTGGCCATTATCGAAGGTCGCCCTAACACTTGGAAACCTGACATACTCTCCGAACTGTGATAATGATCTGGGCGTCTTCACATCTCGCTGCGTCGACCAGCAGAGTTGATGTGGCATTTAGCCTGTGCGTGTAAGCGGCCGAGACGACCTCGAATGCGAAGGAAACGTTGGCAAAGATGGCGGCGACGTAAGGTCAGCACATCAAATGGCAACAGTGTAGAATGTGGCAGAACAGTTGGGGTGTGTTTGGACGGTGCATTTATGTGTGTGGGATGGACGGGCGCGTTAGACTATTACTGTAAATGCTGAGAGATTTCTGGAAAGAAATGTTTTAAGTGAACAGTGACTCATGTAATCTGAGGACTTCTTTTTGTGTGAGAGAGGAAGGCATCGAGTAACTGTATGCTTAGAGTAGGTATTTTAGGTGTGAAATATCAACTGTAAATTGTAATTGTAAACAAGCGATGTACAGATTGTTGCAAAATTGTGTCAATATTTTGGGGTAACAATCCTCGAGAAAGCACCGTCATTGTAGTACAGACCTGAAGACTATATTTACAGTGATGGTGCGCGGTTTAGATCGTTTTACTATGGAATGTTTTATCGGACAATGCCTACCGTATTAAGGCCTCGCTCTATAGTTGTGCAGTGGTTTCAAAAATATTTTTTCAACGCAAATTAATACATATACAAAAAATTCATTCTGGCAGTTTTAACACATATATTATCATAGTTTGTATCTGAACTTTTCTGTTGCAATACACAAAACGGATTTTTAGATTTTTGCCCCTGAAATTTTACATATTTTGTTGTCAAAATAAGTCAAAACGAAGCAAAATAATTTTTTGCAAGCAAACGGTACATTATTATAAAAAAAAAACGCTCTGGCAAAATTGTGTATCGCATGACTGTACACAGTCTAAAATGTTTTCAAAACATTTGGTTAAAAATATTCGAGTTATTTGCAATTGTTTGAAATAAATGAAAGATCATGAACTTAAATGCAACTCTTCTGGTACGAAGTTGCCAGTAATACCTGCAATTACATTCCACAGTAACACAATTCAGCGCACACTTTGCATTAAATATTGAATTTTCAGACCTATGTCCATGTAATATGTTTTGTTCTATCAGCTGTGATGATTGTCCCACCAAAATATTGACACATTTTGCAACTTCTTGTATTGAGTTGTGTATGTAAATACGTCATGTATTATAATTTGTAGAGTATTCTATTGTTTCTGAATATAAAAAAATTATTTAGTTTAATTCATTAAGTTATCCATCCCGATCGGGCCTAGTTGCGCCCAGGACGGTAAACTTGTATCAGTATTGTTACTAGTTCCCACTGGGCGTAGATGGAGGACTAAGGTGAATAAATGTTCATCCGTATACGATATTTGATTATAGATTACCAAATGTTCGTTTGCTTCGATGAAGTAAATACATTGCTTTCTTTCGCAAATAGGTTCTAACAGTGCGGCTTTTATCGTCTTAAAATGCAATGCTCTTGTATTATACATCCTGAACATGTGCTTGACCGAATCCTACGCTGCTGTTCAAATAAAGTTTATAAACGACACTAATTATTTCCGGATGTGTTTTGGCTACCAAATGATAACATAACCTCGTATCGCAAAACCGACATTGTGATTTTCGTGAATAATGTGATAACGTGAACTGTCTTGTGTACTAAAATTTAATGTTGTGAGTGATATTATAATTATCTTTATATCAGATTCAAACCTAGCAATCTACCGCCTGACGGAAATTTATTTAGGAAGTAGGCGTCGCTAAGGTTCGTTCGTTTGAATAAAATATTTTTCTTGTTTATACAAGTAGGTCCTAACAGTACGGCTGTTATTATCTAAAACTGTTCTTTTATCATAAATGCTGAACGTGTGCTTGATCGCATCGCATGCTGCCGTTATCGCAGTGTACACAAACAAATGGCCTTGAAGTATGTTCTGTGTGGTAGTTTTTGTAAAAGAAATAGTGGGAACGGTTTTTGTGTACAATGTAAACCACCATTTCTTCATTTAAATTTTAACCTAATAACTAAAGATTTACGGAAATATTGCAGTTACATACTATACTAGGTGTAATGTACATTAGGCCTACATTTAAAAGTATCATAAGCTTAGCTAAAGTTAAAACGTTTTCAACCCGTGACTTTTCAATATAAAATGTAAACGTAACGTAACGCCTCAGTATGTAAGTTATAATTGTAATGCAAACTAATGTCGTGTATTTCAATTTACAGAATCTTTCTGTATGTATTTATTTAATCTAGAACTGTAGATTTTTTTAAATCAACTAAAACTTATTTATTTTAGAAATCTTCACACGTAATAAAATTAAAAAAAAAAATGTCCTAATAAAAATTAAAAGCTTTGAAATTGTAATTTGATAATCTACAAGAAAATCAAATAATAAATTGTACGGTAACATGTAAACTTAAATTTGTGTGACAATCTTGTAAGCAAGATTTGTTTTGTTTTCTTGACATATTTAGGTAATTTGTGTATTATTAGTTTGTATGTAAACTCACAGTAAATATTGCATTTATGATATATGTTCATGTATACCGGGTCCAGTGGAAGAGAAGGCAGAGATTGCCTTAACTGCGCAAGGTAAATAAAGACAAAATAAATAAATAACGTTGAGTTCTTTTTAAAGTGGAATTTACAAATATAACATAATTTCCAGTCAATAATTCTCAGACAAAATCGTTTCAGGCACCAAGTCACTGTAAAAATACTTTAAAAGTTGTTCAGAAATGTAGTTACGTTTTTGTAGCTAAGTTTGTTGGATTTATATTTTTCCGTTTTGCCTCATGTAAGTTTAGGCTTCTTAATTTTTTTAAAAACCTACAAATTATCGTTAAATATATGGAATCAAATATCAATGTGAAGGAAGTAGTCCCTTACATAGCATATCCCTTACACACAAAATCAATACTCGGTCACCAAGAGAGCAGACTTGATGAAGTACTGTACTACTTATATACGTGAATAAGAAACGCTTAATTGGTTTTGATTACATGTGAAATAAAAGTTGATCTTGTTTTGTGACTGTGAATACTGAATAAGCAGTAATTATTTAAAGTGTACTTCATGAAGCATTACTTGGAGCGATTACAGTAGTACTTGTTTCAAGAATTGCTTATATCATTACTACAGATTCCGCCCTATGACTCCCAAATAATAACTGCTAACTCATCCACCGCCTGTCGTATTTATAAGTCACGAGATTAAATTTATTTCTATAAATCTACTTTTCCATCATACCAAAACATTGCCTGGCTCTCTTTCTTTCTGGTTAAGACAATGCACAATATATTCTGCAATAGAGTTAGTGTTAACTCGCTAAAACATAGACAGTGTAGCGACGAGGTACATGCGGCGACGGGAGAGCTGGAGGAAGTAGGTAAGTTGGTTTTCACTACTTGCATGGCAGCGTAACAAGCAAAATTTGACTTTGACGCACCGTTATGAGAAAAATATGAGAGCTAAAACTGTTTTGTTAGAGGAAACTACACTCACAAGTATCGTTTACAAATATAATGTTATTTCATAAAAAATAAAAAATTATAATTTTATCACACTTGAACACCCTAAAAGCCTCACAGTAAAAACGTTACATTGGAAATTATGTGCATTAATTTACGACTTTGGGCGTGGCGGGGCGATAACACAATAAGGTAAATATCAAGAATCACTACTCATCATGTACCGGCCTAACTATTGCTTGTAGACATATAGTTTATTAAAGAAAAATGTTTTTAGTGACGTTCTAAGTAGTCCTACGTAATTTTTTTGTTAGGTTAGGTTTTTAGGTTAGTTTAAGTTAGATTGTTAGTTTAGGTTAGGCTACGTTAGGTTAGTTTAGGCTAAGTTCCTAACCGAAACTAACCTAACTTAGCCTAACCTAAACTTATCTAACTTATCCTAACCTAAACTAAACTAACCTAACTTAAACTAACCTAATCCAACTTGAACTAACAGAAACTAACAAAAAATTACGTAGGACTACTTAGAACGTCACTTGAAACATTTTTCATTAACAAACTATATGTCTAAAACCAATAGCTTGGCCGGTACACGATGAGTAGTGATTCTTGATATTTAACCCACAATAAGTGTGCCGGTCGGCGTCGCTTGTAGCACCTCATCGATTTTCGCTTCACACACACAAAATACACTTCACCAGGCGGCTGTCTTAAGGGACTGATTTACTGCGTACTCAACCGACTTGTATGAAATAGTTCTGTAGTGTAAGAATATTAGTTACTACAATTGTTAAGTGTAAATGAGGGGACTGTGATTTGTAGGCAATTGCGCAAATAATTTAAATAATATTTGTAAGTCAGTTAAGAACCTTTATTCTCTTATTTAACTTGTCAAGCCCTCCACCCCGACCGAACCCGGTTCCGCATAGAGTAAACTGATTTAACAGTAGATATGTTAAGAATGTAAACACTTTGTCACTGAATATGGAAAAAGTGGAAAGGCATGCGTGGTTGTAAGTTGTCTTCTTTTCACGTTGTAGCAGTAGTGAATGGCGATAGCCCTGGCGTACGTCCTCATCCACAGATGCTAATTACGGTGGTGTGAGCGCAGCCACCTACCAGTCCCAACACACTGGCTCTACTGTGGGTGTATAGGGGAGGGCGACATGTAGGAGTAGTGGACGTGACGCATGGCGACGAGCGTCGTTATCGGGGCGATGACGTGGTAACGAGGCGCCGCTGGACGTTACCAGGTAATTAGCATGGCCGCGATAACCGCTACCCTTCATCTACTGACCCCTGCACGTCAGCGTGGTTGTCGCCGTACACGGCGTGAGCTTCATGACGTCCCGGACACTTGTTGACCCCCCCTCCATCCAGGAGATATCTCCCCAGGTACTAGGACGACACATTTGCCAAGTAACTAAATTATCACATCCGCTCCCACCGTTATTTTGTTTCGTCATCAATACCAACACTATAAAAAAAGCGGCATGATACAATTTTGTAAGAAATTTTAAGGAACATGAACAATCAAATCACTAAATTAAAAATTCAGTGTTTGAATACATACCAGGTAAGGTTATTTGAAGAGAGTCAGGGTAGACCCAAGAATATCTGGCAGAACATTAATAAAATACTGTGCAATAATAAATACAAGGTAAAAACTTCCAAACCCATACAAAAAAAAATCTTTAACCAAAATTCCTGTGACATGCAGCAAACCCCAAACGAAATTGCAAACACTCTGTGAACACTTTACAAGCATAGGATATCTTCTAAAATTGAAATAAATCCTGGTGATAACATCAATAAACTAAGCACACTAAAGCAAGCACCTTACAGCCTATTCTGGGAACCTACAAACAGTACAAAGATTAAGGGTTTAATCCATAAACTTGCCATTAATGTCAGACCAGGCTATGATCTAATCAGCCCCCAGTGCATAAAAACTGCTCTGACACACTAAGCAAAGCGTTCAGCTCAATTACTAACAAAATGATGGATCCTGATGCACTAAAGGTAGCAAGAGTAACACCTGTACTTAAAAGATGGTGACCCCACTGATGCTAATAACTACAGACCAATATCAGTTTTATCTGTGATCAACAAAATAATAGAACAAATCCTACACAAGAGAATCTGCAATTTCTATGAAAGTACTTCTTTCCTCTGCGATGAGCAGTATGGCTTCCGCCCTGGCAGCAACACCTCTCTAGCTGCAATTGACTGAGTGAATAAAATCCAACATTCTATAGATAAAGGAAAGTATGCGACAGTGACTTTTGTTGATTTAAGTAAAGCATTTGATACCGTGAACCTATAATAATAAATGGTGAGAAGATTAAAAAGATAGAGGTTATGAAATATCTATTATACGTTGACCAACATTTGACATGGCAGCAGACCCATATTGAAATGATCCTAAGTAAAATTCTCCCTACAGCAGGTATACTTAGGCGATAGTACAGTGCACCAATTGAGGTCAAAAAGATTATCTATTTCTCCCTAATACACAGTCACCTACTATATAATAGTCACATATGGGGCATGGCAACAGAAAGGGTTATTAAACCCCTGCAAATACCACAAAACAAAGCATTAAGAAACACTTTCAATTCACCCAAACTCTATCACGCTACAGATATTTATATCCATAACAG
Source organism: Medauroidea extradentata (assembly GCA_003012365.1). Classification (NCBI taxonomy): domain Eukaryota; kingdom Metazoa; phylum Arthropoda; class Insecta; order Phasmatodea; family Phasmatidae; genus Medauroidea; species Medauroidea extradentata. Next base: position 19,907 of record PNEQ01017616.1, on the reverse strand, counting down.
GATACTTCCAGTTAGCGGACTTTATAGACTCAATGTACTCCACTATATTCACAATATGGAGGCCATAACACCAAAGACTACACACAAATACAACACAAAAAATGTCCGGGATATATATCTGGCCTCAGTAAAAACTCAACTAGGAAAAGTCATCCTTTGCATTTCAAGGCTACAAACTGTAGAACAAACTTCCAGACAGACTTAAGAATGTAAGTACTGGTGACCTGTTCAAAAAAAAAAAAAACTTAAAAAACGCCTAATATTGACGTATTTGGAGTGACTTCCAACTACAGCTGATCCCGGAATAATGACAGGGATAGCCCCAAGTGTTGCCTAGTATTTATTAAAGCTTTAAAAGACAAAGTTTGTAGGACATACAAATAATGATCCCAATGATTCTGTATTGACTTGGTGTAACAATGATGCTGTTTGGATTTAATGTAATTATATGTAAGACTGTGCTCTGGGGAATGATAGGACATTAATAATTAATAACTAATAGCTAACGTGTTTTGTAGACTTAAGGGCACCCAATAACATCAGAATATATGATACACTCATTATAATTACCCTGGATGCTAAGATAAACTACGTGTCTATACAGTACTTATTCCAGTTTAAAGTGTGTGTTCACATGCAACAACTAGGTTGATATAAATTGTTGCCAAATTTTATAGACGTTGTTTATCCAGTTATGTACAAAATGTTATTACAAATGCTGTAACTTAGTCTAATGTGACAAATATTTCTAATAGTAATGACTAAAGCTCTTGTACCAATTACAAAATTTAGTAAGTAAGTACATATGCAAGGTTAAACGACTATTAGCAGGATAACTTGGCTCACAGAGAACCTGTCACAGATTGTTTCTTTCTAAAGCCATAGCCAATGTAAACTACCGAGCCCAAACCGCCTTCACCTCTATTTCCGTGTCAATGATCTTAAAAGATCTCCAACTAGAGCAATACTCAAGGAGATAAGACAATGTGTAAAGTTGTAATTGTAATTTTGTACATTATGTTTACATACATAAATAAAATAAATAAATAAATAATATTCTTGTGTGTTGTATGAAAATAATTACGTGTCGCTCTCGTACCTATAAATTTAAACTCTGCACGTATATTTTATTCTTCACGACATTTTCATCAGTAATTTTATAGACGGCGCATAAAAATGTTTAGTACTAAAATACATGTATAACCGTTTCTAGCCTACTTTAGGCCTATGAGATTGCGCGTCTGTCTGTGTGTATACATGTACGTCCCCCACTGGTAACTTTTTATACAGTACTTGGTACTCAACGAAATGATGACAGAATGCGATGAAATTTCTAAGGCCGTGATCAGAACAGTACCGACAATCGTGCTAGACGCCGCTAGAATGTGTGTGGTGGAACACATGCCGCCATATTTGATCCTTTTATATTTTAGCTATAAAACATTTGTTTCCTGTTTGGTTTAAAGCACTTGACTATGATTTACCAGAAACCTTAACACGAATGTGGTATAGAATTGCAGTATTTTGTAATCGAAGAGTTATTAACGATTCTTTATTCCATTTGCATGTTTTTAAAGAATTTTTTTGAAATGTTTTTCACATTGTGTTACAAGCTGACCCACCCCATGGATCATAATCACTAAATAAACAAAACTTCAAAATAAATACGACTAAAATGGGAGTTCCAAGGATATTTCCATTTGTATAACAATAGTTTATGTTGGAGATACGTGTGAAATATCGCCAACAGATTTTTAAGCAGTTTATTTTACTTAAGTAATGAACATATTCATAGTCCCTTTATGGTAAAACTAGTTTAGTGCAACGATAGCCCATACGCTAGTAGTTTCAAATACCAGACAAATTGTAGGTGATACACAAATACACAACCATTTAAGCTGAAATTACTCTTGACTGTTGCTTACTGCATCCTCGTGACACACTTTCACTACATTATTTCAAATTACATGGCAAGCTTTACGTAGTCACAACTTTATGAGACCCAATTATTTAAGCTTAGGAGAGCATGCGTCTGTAATTACTATAATGTATGCATAGTATGTATGTAGTTCACCAATATCATTAGAACCCGAAGGCATATTTTAATCAAACCTGGTACAAACATATACAGCTCGTACTTAGATTGTTTTTTTTTCTTTCGAATACTGAACATTAATTTTATTTTAATTACAGCAATTTAAAAAAAAATTGAGCGCTGTTTTTTTATCAAGGACCATTTTTGCCGATTCAAACATAATTTTTCATTTTGATACTTTATAATCTAATCGTCTTAGTGAGTGAGTGGAGATATTTTGTTCAGCACATAACATCGTGGTTTTCAGCGCAGGGGAGGGGAGGAGCAGGGGCGTTATTTAGGGGAAGAATGGGTAGGGGGGATGCCCCCTGGATTTAGAAGGAAATGTGTAAAATTTTTTTGGTGTATTTTGTTATTTAAATATTATTAATGCAAGCACATAAAACCAAACTTTTATTATTAAAGTTTATATTTTATAAATGCTTAATTAATAAAAAAAGATGCAACAAGGTCCCTGTCGCCAAAAAAAAATCATGGCCACCCCCCCCCCCACAAGAAAAACCTGAAATGATGCCCCTAGGGAGGAGGTGACATGATATTAGCATGGAGCGGCGCCGGAATGTAGGGTCGGAGGAAAAGGGTGATTCCAGAGAAGACCAGCTGAACAATGTCATCTACTTGCACGAATAACAGTGCCAGGAATCGGGCGTAGGTTGAATTGCATTAGATGTGCCATTTAGTGAGATAGCACGACATGACTAATGTTCGTAAAGTTATATTTTGAGAACCTCATGTATTTCGTATTTCTACCATTCGTCGGCCAAACTTTGATTTTAATAGGATGTGTTGTTGTCGGGCAACAATTTTGGAAACTTGAACAGTATGAATATATAAAAATTTCATATCATATTTCGGATTCTACGAGACCATAATAACTTAACTTTATGTGCTAGTTTATAAAAAAAATCTTTCGTTTTAGCAGAGTTTACTGTTGTAGGTACGTCATTTTGAAAGATAGCACGACATAAGTTAATAATGAATGTGTTATTTTGAGAGCTCTTAGATCTACTATAGTAAATTTTAGTACTTTTTAGAACTAACCATACAAGCTTTGATTTCTGAAGCATTACTTTACGTATATTTGGCATTTTTAAAGAGAGCAAGCACTACATACGAACACGTCATGTCACGTTTCCTGTTATGACTAATAACAACTAAATTGTATAAGCTTTTTTGTCTGTTTGAGACATATTCTTTAATTTAGAAATATTTATTGATTCAGTTCAGCAATTTCCGCCATTTCGGAAGACAACATAACGATAAATTAAATGTTACATATCGTAAACTCTTCAACCACTGCACATCAGTTCAGTTAAAATACGATAAATGTAGTTACTTTTCGTTTTAAATGTAACTTTTAAAACGGCTCCTTAACTAAATGGGTAAATATTTCCCAATACTGAGGAAAGAAAGCTCGTTACAACTTCTTGTTAATATCCATTTCACGTTCGTAAGATAAAATTTTACAGCTGATGTGCCCAACCTCCTCCATGCTGGTCTCGCTTAAAAAAAAAATCGCTTATCTTTCATTTTAGGAAGATTGATTGAGATAGTTTCCTAAACTTTGGCCATTTTGTGATTTTCTTAAAAGTGAGCTCATAGTTATCAATAATACGGATACCACAATAATCAACATAACAATACAGAAATCACTAAGAAACAAGCACTCACACACACGCGAGTGTGTTTAAATTAAGACTGTTAAAACATAATCCAATTTTAGGGTTCATAATGTCAGACTTTTAAATATTTGTAGTTGCGAAGTAAATAATTCTGCACTAAATTCATTTTGCATGTAGGTCTATTACAGAAATTAAAAACCTTAAAATGGAAAAATCACAAGACAACACCGCTAATGTTAAGTGCCGTTGGGCGGGGTACCCTTATATGAGTAAAGAAATCAGGCTCGCCAATGGGAAGAGAGAGACATGAGAGAGCAAAAATGTTTACTTGTTGCTGAGCCTTACAAAACGTTTCAATGTTAAGTTTGTTTTCTGAGCACAACAAAACACCATCGAATGAAGGGGGGAAAAATTAGTGATATTTACCACAACAGCACAACTTGTTTAGAGGAAAATGAGTTAAATATTATTGACACTTGTGTAGAGAACTACACCAGAGTTTTAATGGCATAGACTACGTGAGAAAAAAATTATATTGAAACAAATCAGTGCTTTTGAAAGAAGGAAGAAATAACTACCAAAAACTGTGACTAGTTAGTTGTTACGAAACAGTTCAGCTTAAAAATATTAACCTTAATAGATTGTCGTTCCCGCCGCATTTCATGTTAGGACTCAAAACTATATAACAGTATTCATGACAACCAGGAATGTTTTGCAAAACGAGGTCGCAGGTTGGCACTTTAATCGCCTGGATTAAAAAGGAAAAATTTCATTTGGAGTGAAAGGCGATTACATAACATTCCACGCCACTTTCTGCACAGTTTGTGATCGAAAACTGACCATAAAATGAGACGGTATTCTAGTCGTAAGGAACTTGTTTAGGCAGTTCACAATGAAGTTATCCTGGTTACTTTTTGTTCTTTTCAACCAGTTTCCGTTTTTACGTTTTAATATAAACATTACAACCTGAGTAGTAATTTAAGTGTATAGTTTGTACGATACTCAAACGTACAAAAATTTAAGGGATAAAAGATTATGTAAATATTGTAGACAAGGTGGTCTTAAATAGTGTTTATTTTATTGTGAACAGTACATAGTAATTTAGGGCTGATGTCTGGGTAAGTCGCCGTAAAATGTTCAGATCATTAGGGAACACTGATTTAGTGGAGAAAAAAACAGCATTATGTACCTACATGACGTTAGTTCACAAATAGCCTTTAAGATAACTTAAACACACGCAATTTATTGTTTCGTTTCGTATGTGTAGTTTAAGAGAGTGAAAATAGCTAATGTGCGTTTTCAGTCAGTTTGTTTGTGCATTTTGTACACAGAAACTTCAGAGCTAGGCACGCATTGTTTCGTCTTTACTATCCGGCCATCATCATTTATAGCCATGGTAGGTAGTCTTTTTTCACATTGATGCAAAAATTCGTATATTTTGTTGACGGAATGCTTAGAAAAATTCAGGACTAATATAAGGCATACGATGTACAATTCTAACTACGGGTTTTGCAAACCGACGCTCAGTTCGTTAGCTTATCAAAATTGGTGATAATTGTTGGTGCAAAAATCTTGAAACTATGTGTCTTATTGTTACCAAACAAATAAGGTCCAAATTATGATATATTTGTGACATAACATTATAGAGGTACGAAAATTATGTTGCCTTTTATAAAGAAATACTGTATTTTAAAAATTCCTGTAAAACTACAGAGCGTGGATTCACAACCAACATTTAGCGTATGTACGTACGTAAATGTAAATGTAGAAACGCATCGTCATGTACCGTGCGTACGTGAATAAGTTGTTCAACTGTCGATTTCTTACGTACGTTCAGTGGTGGTTGTGAATTCAGCTTTAAGGGGCCCACCTACCTGCCATTAAAGTTGTGATGTAGAGGTTCAGGAGAATAGTTTTTCCACAGAACATATTAGTCGTGAGATTGTGTGTTTAGCATATAAAAGATATTAAGGTACCTCACACTAAGGGTAAACGGTTTCAGTTCTATCAGTTTCTTAAGTAATTAGAAAATAGGGCCGTAACATTCCAAATAAGTGCCTTTCCCGGCTTGTGTAATGCCGTTATTTTTACTTAAAACCATTTAACTTTAGTAGATCTATCCTTTAGCTTTCGATCCCGTGACTGTTTGTACCTTGTAACAACGGACAATTTTGAGGAAATCTTGTTATTGTAATGTGTGTCCTGCGCATATATGCAGCCAGTGTTGTGGAAAATTGACTGATTCGCGAGACCGAGCCGAGAGGACAACAGAGAGAGAGAGAGAGAGAGAGAGAGAGAGAGAGCGAGCGAGAGACAACCTCCTCCACAACAGGGGTTGACCCAATCCCGTATGTGTGGGGGAAAACTCCACGTCCATGAGGTCGAACGGCTGCTAAGGCGCTATGTAGGCGGCCCCCTTAAGGCGATTACACAATTGAAAACTTTAGCATCTGACTTTACAATAACTTTCAATACACGAGTTCTTATGGGGCCGAACACAATGGCGTCACTAAACACTTCCGATAAACTGTAAACCAAAAGTCAAAGTCAAGATGGCTATTTGCAAAGAATCAGCTGATTATGTGTGTTGTAATGCAAAATGTTTATTTCTGAGCATCGTTTTGTTCTCCAGTACTAGGATTTAATGACAATGTAACAGGTACCTTTTAAATGTATTCGGAAAACCTTGTAAATAGCATTTGAGACGTATTTGTAAATTAACTAAGTTTCGTCAATAGATTGCATTGCTCGTGCTATGCAAAATATGAGCATATATTTAAATAACTGGGCTTATTTTTGGAATGTCTACGCATACTTTAACAGTAAGTATATATCACAATATATTCGTTAAAAAAAAAAAAAAGAAAAAAGAAAAAAAAGATTATCGTTTTTCAACTGTCATTACTTTAACTTTACGTTTATATTGTGTACTGATAAAATATTTAAAGAGGCGAGTCACCATGTTGAAGACTACACGTCAGTCAAGAGCAGAGGCAACGAGGCAGGGATGGCTTATAATAGTAAAAGCTAGGCGCAACACTGGAAGCATCACTGCTCCAGAAATGAAGCGTGAGTACACTGTGCTTGCCCAGGGGATTTCCTCAGCCCCTCCTCCTACCCGCCAACACGCCAACTTTCGGCTTGTTTCGAAGGCGCATTGTTGTGCGATTGTTGCGGACGCACCAAGATAAGAGCCCGGGCGACCGCGCGCGTTATCAGTCAGGCAGCACTTTTCTGCGCGGCTGATAACATTTCCTGCGCGTGAATCACAGTCAGGCGAGAGGATGGCTCGGGCAAGCGTGTGTCGACCTAGGACCTAGCAGACATCGGCGGCCGAGATGACGAGAGACAGGCTGCAGGAGCTGCTGCGAGCGGTGAGTGTGTGCGAGGTTTACGTCTGGATGTGCGATGTGCGTGTCGCTAGCTAGCCCACATACTGCATGTGTGTGCTGCAACGAGCATATGGAGCTCTCTGCTACTTGCCCTCTACACCTGCTGTTCAACATACCGCGTTCAAGGCACATCTCAGCGCGCTGAGCTACGCTATTTCAGCGTATTTGAAACGTAAGTGTTAAATGTGTTTGCAACACTCCCTGTACACGATAACACTTCAATCTCAAGGTACCTACTTTATAAACACATCCGCACAAAACATATACTAATTCGTAGCCTTCGAAATAAGTAGCTTAAAAACTTTATTTATTTATTTTAATGGATAGACACTGCCGTTTCAATAGTTCAAGAAATGAGTATGAACTATAATTTGTATACAGTAGACGTGATGCGTATTCTTCCCATTGTCAATAAACAAGTGAAAAATATTTATCGAAAATGAGCTTTAGGTACATACATGTTAAGCATTTATAGCAAGTATAAATCTTACATTAAAAAGAAAACAATTCAAATTTTACGGAGTTTGTTAGAAAATAATCCCAAAGAAGTATTTGTTGCTTTCTTGTTTGAACACTTTCTGACGTTCAGTACTTCATAATAATTCCTTCAAAAGCGCCAGATGCCTGCCTGACAGCTGTGGCGTGAGGAAGAATTGAAAGCTCGGTTTAAGTCACCATTTTGGATTGTTTCTTTTCCGTTTATTATGGTTTTCTGAGGAAAAAATGTGGACTTTACGATTATAGCGAAAAAAACTGTTTACCTTTAATTCTTAATTTGAATGACTGATTGTGACCTAAATGTACGTTAAAAGTTGAGCACCTGTACTGTAGCGTAAGATAGCATTTGCGCCGTTTCTCGCAAACTACACAATTTTATTATCAGACTTAAAAGAAAGCGAAAATTAAATAATCAAATATGGCAAATGAAACGAGCCTTACACGGTGAACGAAATAGGTTATTAAGGGGGATTGATCCCTGTCACATCGGTTTTACGGTTTTTCTTATAAATCAGGGAATAGAGACATTGTTTTACTTTTTTCACGCTGACAAGGCATAGTTTATTGTTCCATTCATTTTTTGGAATCCATAAGGCATTGTTTCTGTTAATTTTGTGGCCTCTGTAGTCGCTCCCGTAAATAAAGCAATTTTTCCTTTTCAGCTGTTTCCCGTTGCAAAATAATGAATATATTATGGTTCCAACAATTATTAGAAAATGGATTAAGTTTGTATCTATGCCCTGTCGTGACAAAAATGTTGATACATCGACTGGAATAGAAGTTATCGAGAAGAAACAGATACATTCAAGGTGGTAGGGATCAATACCCCTTAAGAGGGGAGGGTGGTGACGGCGCTGGAACGAAAGGCGAGGGAAACTGGATATTCCCGAGGAAAACCGCCGACCAGTGCAAAATTCCGGGTCGAACGGTGAAACCACTTCGGAAACCGAACGCGTTTCGCATTGTTGGTAGGCAAGTGCTCTATATAGCTACTGCGCCAACCGCGGCCCTCTTTTGTGTGACTTCGCATGCTTTTTGCAATGGTGGTGTGCGACAAACTAGACTATTATTCTCAACATATGCCACCATGTCGCTGAAAACCATAATAAACAATATGCCGAAGTACGAAAAACTAAATAAAAAACGAAACAACCTAGCAAGAACTAGCTGTTGTCAAGAATATATGTAACACATTAATTATTTCGGAGTAGGAACGTTGTCGGTACGTAACTGAAAACAAAACCAAGACAGACAGCTCAACCGAAAAGAAAAGAAGAAAAAAAAAAAGAGGTGCCAGAAAATGGCGAGAACAACACAAATGAACACAACGACTGAAATGGACCTACACGCAGACAATACAGCTAAAATTACACGGACGGAAGTGGCACATGTTTCCTTCGACGCCAGACACGACATTTCGGGAACTGTCATCTGTTAACATCGTCAGGCACATGAACAGACGGAGGAACTCAGCTACGTACCAGGGGCGTCATTTGTAGCTACAGGGGGGGGGGGCAAATGCCCCCCCCCCTGGATTTAGAATTTCATGTGTATAAATATATTGTTTGTATTTTTAAATTTAAATAATGCTAACTTAAGCACACAAAACTGAAGTTTTATTATTAAAGCATCTAATTTATACATGCTTGATTAATAAAAAAGGTGTAACAAAGTCACTGTCGCCGGAAAACAAAATCTTGCCCCCCCCCCCCCAGAAAAACCTGAAATGACGCCGCTGCTACGTAAGGCCTACTGCTTGGCAATACGCGGTATGCGGAATTATAATACTTTATCCGGAGAAGTTGATAAAAGTACTTATTCCTGATAACACGTGCATATCAGACACATCTATCTTGTTTTCTGAGATACACGTGTGCCTCTTACAGGCAACGATGTAATCACATTAGACATTAATTAAAATACTAGCCTGGTACCGTAGGGAAGTAACTCAACATGACTTCTTTCTGTTTGGACAAGTTGGTTTATGCCATGTCGATAAAATATAATAATGATTATAGTCACAAATTTTAAATGTAGAATAAAGAAGGCAATTTGGGTTATTTCTATAACGTAAGTAGATGTCGGCGTGTAACCCACCTTGGTTTCTGATCTGGTTTTACTACTTTCCGTATCATTTACGCTTCAAAGAAAATTTACAAGCCTCGGCCAAACTCAAACTTCGAGCTGTCTGTGTTTCTCCGTTACAGCCTTACAATTCCGTAAACATAACTCAGAATGCAGAATTTTACTTAATTTCTTCCTGATTCAAAATTTAGGGGATTTATGTGAAAACATTTCAAAAGGAACCTAGCCAATTACATTACCCTCCATTTAACACGTTGCATTCGAAATATTAAAGTGTCGTTATGGACTACTTAAGCAAATTAAGAATATAAGATTATACTTAATATGTAATAAAGACTAAATAACTCCAAGCACTAATTCAATCCGTAAATACACACCTAATCGTAAAGTAGCCTACGAGAAACTAAATAAAAACGAGACATTGCCAGTAATTAGTCAAACCCTAAATGAAAATGGATAGGCCTAACGATAACTAACGAGGTGACTCAGAACGCCAATTTACATCGAAAAATAGCAGGAACAATGTTAATTTCAAAATGTTTAAGCTCTGATACGTCGTTCATAGTCTATTCCATGAACGAGTGCACATTTTGACAGCTGACAAATTTCGATTCAGAAACTAAATGCAATATTCTATTCCATGCAACAATGTATTAACTAACTCAATAAGCTACTGGCGATACATCAATGCTGGCAGCATATAAAACCCTGTAAATCAAACAAACGGCATTGCACAGCAGACCACGAAAAGTTACGCCAGAAGAGCTGTCAGAAAAGTGCACTCGTGCGTGGGTTAGACGGCAACACTGTACATAACAAATGTGATAATTGTGCCCAGTTTACACCGAAAAAATAACAGTAACAATGTTAATTACAAAATGTTAGTTACAAAAATGTTATCAGCAAATTCTAAACTATGGTATACTATTTTATAGCAATGTTGATCGCAAATGTGCTATCAACATTGTTACAAATACCAATGTTACGGAAGTTCATAACAATATTGATGACAAAAATGTCTACAACATTGCTGATAACATCGCTAGTAACATTTGTTACCAACATCCTTTGATCTAGACCGCCCTAGAATGGGTAGAGAAGACAGTGTTATCAACAGTGTTGGTGAAAAAGTTATTAACATGTTTCTAAAACTCGTAACTTTTTGTTGCTAGCAAATATTTTCAACAAAATGTTAGTAACAAATGTTGCTAACAATTATTTATAAATGTAAACAAAGTTAATAACAGAATGTTGACAACAATGTTGATAACGGGGTGTTGTCAACAATTTTCAGGCATTTTTACAACATTGGTAGTGACTGTTGAAAACACATGTTATTATAGCAATGTTATCGTTGGTGTAAACTAGGCTGTAAAATGTTTCTAAAATGTATAACTTTAACTTATAGCAAATGTTTTCCACAAAATATTAGTAACAAATGTTATTAACATTGCTTTGTAAACATGAATGAAAATAACAATGTTGGCAACAATGTTGAAAACATGTTACCAACAATTTTCAAACATTTTTACTACATTTGTTAGGAATTTTGTTGAAAGCACGATTTATTAGCAATGTTATTTCCGGTGTAATCGGGACTTTATTGTACGGCACGGCTGAGGTATTAGAGCTTCCACCTCGCTTTTTCTGAGGTCGTTAGAACAATTGTTAAACTGCACATAGTGCCTTTTAGAATGACCACGGTTACCAGCTTGAAGTTCTGTCATCGGAATTGGTAATTGCAATTGCATTTAACGAGGCGCTGTGGTAGCTACAAAATATTTTGTGGGTACTCACCCTTCAACATTTATATTGTGGTCAGTAGAAAAAAAAATTTGTTGTCATTATTAAGCCTACAATATTGTGGTCACAATTTTTTTTTTTTTTTTTTTTTTCGTGTTTACTACAAAATAATTTTTCAGGGAAGACTTCCTACGAAATTGTTTCTTTCGGTGCGTTTGTATGAGGACTTTTAGAAGTTCACGCATACAGCCACAACGCTTGTTTTATGTAACGTAACTTTGTGGGAAAGAATTAAAGTAAAAGTTTTACTTGTACTCACATTTACTTATCAGACCAATGCCATTTTACTAGAAGGAAACGGATGTTTTGTATCGAAATATTTTATTTTTCTGACAATATTATTTTTATTATTTAAAAATTTCCATGGGAAAATTATTTAAAATCTAATTGCGTACACCTTAAATCCACTACTATCCGCAGCTTCTTAGTTATCATACGGAAGAATCACATTGGCTATAGTTCATTCCGTTTCGTAGTTACCATAAAATTAGGAAACATAACTGTAAAATTTTTTTTTAAAATCTTAAGTTTACAATATGCAGCGTAAAGTGTGTTTATAAAGTACATGTGCACTATATCACATCTTCAAAAATGAAATATGTAACATGCAACAATCCCCTTAAGCAGTGGAACAACATATTCATACTGCATGATGTGATGTCATTGAATGCAAGATGACACAAATAAATTAATTGATCTTGTAGCATAAAAACATGCATTTACAAACTGAGTTAAAACGATGCATCATTTCTACCGCTTTCACGATAGTTATTTTTTATTCCTAAAGGAAAGCAGACATCGTAAAACTGTTGCACAGTTTCGTTAAAAATTGGTTAGGCCTATATTGTGTAGTTTTAAATTTTTTTCTACATAAAAATTATATAGACTTCGTTAATTTGTTTACTAACGAGAATTTCCTTAATTGCATAATTAGCTGAAAACATTACGTAGTTTGATTACAAAAGATTAGTTAACATAGTATACTTTGTTTTTAACATAACTGTGCAACAGTTTATCACCATCTGTTCTCGTTTAGGATTAAAAAAATTTACTGTCGTAAAAGTAGTAGAAATGATGGACCATGGAATTTATGTAGCCTATTTGTACACATCCGAGAAACTATTCTCTTATTTTGATGACACTGTTATATTTCCCTCGCACCGTCTTGAGTTTTCCTTTCTTCACATTTAATGATGAATATAATTAATAACAACACGCTAACAGCAATACTAGTACTTAGACATGTTTGTGTAGCCCATCAACGAATATAACATGTGACCTTTTGCTTGCTAGTGACGTCGAGAACAGTTCGCGCAATGTTTAAAGGTCGCTTTAATGCATCAAAAGAAATATGGATAATAGAAGAGCATCTCCATTCGAAGACCAGTAGTAATTAAATTGAGTGACGCAATTCAGACATTGCGCTTTACTTTTGCAATGGTTTCGAAAATAATTTTTTTTAACGCAAATTAATACATACATCAAAAATTCATTATGGCAGTTTTAACACTTATATATTATCGTTTGTATCTGAATTTTTCTGTTACAATGCACCAAATTGTTTTTTAGACGTTTGCCCCTGAAATAGCACATATTTTGTTGTCAAAATAAGCCAAAATGAAGCAAAATAATTATTTCCAGAAAACGTTACATTATTTTAAAAAATCTTCTGGCAAAATTGTGTATATCGTATGACTGTACACGGTCTCAAATTTTTTCAAAACATTTGGTTGAAACATATTTGAGTTATTTGCAATTGTTTGAAACAAATGAAAGATCATGGCCTTAAAGAGTTGCTTAGACAGTTGCTGTCAGCGAGGGAACCACGGCAGTCACCAAGTACACCCACCAGCTGCAAGTGAACTGCCTTGCTGCAACCCACAGCCCACATAAACTGACCTTTTTAAGTCCAACAACACATCACGCAGTACTGCCAGTAAGGCATAGTAAATTGTTTGGTATAAAACGTATTTACTCCTAAATAAACCACGATCGGCCGTACGAGGAAGCGGTCTACCCGCGATGTAAGCTAAATTCTTAATTAAGGGACCTCACTACCTGCGCTTCAAATACGTTGCAGCGAGTTACGGCTATTTTTTTTGGCGAAACTTTTTACTGCTCATCACATGTTTGTATATCTACGAAAAGAACACACACTTCCAACTATGTCACTGTAGTTTTAAAAACTCGACACGTTTATTAGAAACCTCATTTTCGGGCCACTCAAAGAAGCTTAAAAAATGGCTTTTCCAGACTGCCGTATCTGGAAAAATAACCGGATTCGAAAAACTCAACTATAGAAACAAGTGTTAGACTTTGAACTAGGCTGTTCATAAATAAAATTATGTGGTCACCGCTTAAAGTCTCATAGGAAAAGCGACAATTTATTGTAAAGCACTGCACGCCAACTGAGTGACTTGCCTGGAGAGACGATAATACATTACATACATACGTCGGTCAACGGCAACATTACCACTCCTGCCTCAAACACACAAACGCAGCCTTACTAGGGAGGCCCTTTAACTTCTGCCAACGATTGAACGTCGAGATGAATACTGTATTTCACTTAGACCACCACGTTTAATTGAAGCAGACAGGAATATAAATGGTTATAATGTTCACTAATAAGTACAAAAACGCTTAAAATTTGGACAAAAAGTAATTTTTCCTGGCGAGGCCAAGATAAATCTCTATCGAAGTGATGGTTGTCAGTATGAGTGAAGAACGACAAATTAAGCTTACAAAAACATTGCTTCAACAGTGAAATATGGAGGAAATTGAGTTATGAATTGGGGCTGTGTAGATAATATTGATGCTATCGAACGATTTACTAGAAGTAGTATTTAACCAAAACTAAGACCTACCGTTGATCCTCTATTAAACACCTAATTACCTCCAAAATCAACATTAATCCCCGGATTTACATCTGCTAAGAGGACATGTGGTGTAAGCCATGGCAGTAGAAGAACAGGTCTGGACATTTGCCTGAAAACTTGACCCCTTGTTGTTTGGCTGCAGTTCACCAAGTTACCGACCATGCTATACATTTTTGGCGCTGTTATCTGGGCGGTCGGGCCCAGACTACACCCACTTCCCTCCACTAAGATAAACAAATTCTCAAAACGTTTTTCTATCAATATGTGAAATACTTCCTTAGCTCACAATTTTAAATCATGGCTCCAGCAATCTTTATTTGCTTTATAATGTAACAATGGAGAAAAGTGGACGGAGTTTGAGTCCGACCTCCCGGATTACAGCGACAAAAAGTACAATATTCTCGGTAACTTGACGAACTACAGCCAAACAGCAAGGGGGTCAAGCAAAATACATTGGTAGATAGGTGAGTGTCCAGACCTGTACTTCTACGACTGCGGTGTAAGCTAAATAAAAAAGTACGTAGATATACGCCAACCCATCAACAAAAGATAATTGAATAGTATACGAGCGCCCAAGAGGACTGGATACGTGAATTTCAGGGTTTGCCACAAGTAGATGTATTTTTAAAACGCCTTCAAACTGCCTTTGCAGCCAAAGACTCGCAGACCAAGTTTTGAAGTGGATATTTGTGTTCTTCAGGTATGCGGATTTCTGTTATCTTTTATGTGGCCAACTAATTTGTTTCCAAATGGTAACGTGCTCATTGTGTCTTTTTTAAATCTACGTCATTGTCACCTTGCGCGTACACGTTTCGTACTTCCCGAACTGCGTATAGCAATCTTGTACTTTGCAAAATATTTTTATTTTTTTATTTTTTAAAGAGATATCCAAATGCTTTTGTTTGTTTTGTCTATATGTTCCTTATCCTCCTTGCCATGCAAGTATAGTAAAGTAATATTAATGCACCTCAATATGCGTAAGCAGTAAATATTGGAATAAAACCGTCGTGTGACCATTTAATTTTCTCGGTAACGTGTCACGATGTCGACGAAACAATCATCAGGAAGCTATGGTCAATGTGAAGTATTTTATATGACAAAAACGTAAATGTATGTGATTCGGGTGAGTCTGAAGCTGGCAGATGCAAGCTTCTCGCCATGGCGACCTCTTGTCCCCACCTCCAGTCTCGTACATGAACCGCTTGACTGGCTTAGGGAGGGGGAAAAGCATAGGAATAAACCTAAAAAAATAAAGAAGTAATAATGATTATTTTTGACATAGGTAAGTAACTGTAAGAATAAGGTACATAAATGAGTAGTAATTGACGAGTAACGTATCAATAATTGTGATTTATATATTTAATAAAAAAAAGCGGCCAGTAGCAAGCGATTGCTGTCTTCGATATGTGGATACATTTCTAGAGAAGCTGTTTCCTTATTGGCTTAAATAACCAAAACTGGGGGTCCAGTGACGGAATTTTGGCGCCAAGTGGAAATACGCTGGTACAGGTGGTTCACATTAAACTGAGCACTTCCCAACACTTATAATAATTAAATAAATATATATTTATTTATTTGGGTTACACAAGTAAAGTTTTGAGAGTTGTCAAATGTTTACACTAGTTTTCAGTAACATGGAAGTTTTTGTATTTAAAATAGTAAATATGGCACCATAATTGCACACAGAAAATTGTAAGTGTTTATCCTGAACAGTCTATAGGTAGAAAAGTGTGTTTTCGAGGACAGAAGTACGAGAGAGAGCCGGACGTCCGGTTACGTGTGGACCATCACTCGTCGTGGTTAAAACGCCTTCGAGATTTGTCTGAAGTTAGACGTTCCTTAATTAATACGGGGCAGAGAACCGACGTGAGATTCAGCCCAATTCTTCCACATATCAACATGATTAGTTTTTGTATTACGCATTTATAAGTCAGGGGTGCTGACAGCTGACTACAATGGCCTAATTTATTCTTCCCGCCAATTAAGCAAGGAGTAGCAGAGAACACAGAAACTTTAACCATCCTTATTATAGTTAAGACCATGCCAAATTATTCGAATAAATTATTCAGCAGAGATAAGGAAATCGTCAGACTAATTTTTAAAATACCGTCGCGCCATGAGAAGACAGTAGGCCCTATAAAATTACGGACTTCCTTTAATTTCAAAACCTTTTAATATTATAATTACTGAGCTAGTCGGTGCAATACATGACTACTTATACAAAACATTAGTCCACGCAATGTAACGCAAATAGGACACGAGTGAAGCAACGCGTCTTACCTGTCGGGAATAGTCTCCTACGAACTCGTACCAATTACTCGAAATCAACCTGTACAATGCTAACTACTAATTTACCATTAGGAATGTGGCGTGAAAGGAGTTGTTTTGTCCGCAGGTGGAGGCGGAGAAAGAAGCCAACGGAGATGTGACGATCTACGTCGGGAGCGAGTACTCCAACGACGGGTTCGAGACCAATGACGAAGACAAGCTCACGGAGGCGCTCGACAAGGTCATCCATAACAGACTACTTAGCCAGGGGCGCTTCTGACGTGAGTGGTGTGGGGGAGGAGTTGCTTGTGACGAGGTCCACGTCGGGATTATAGCGGAAGTCTTCCGGAATTTAATGCGAATACGAGTCGATCATGCCAGCCACGAGACAAAATGTTTCCTCGTTTTGGAACTAAAACACGGCCTGGAAGTGTTTTCATTTACTGTGGCATTCTGAATAGCGAGTCTGTGTGTTCCGTTGTATGGGATGTTTAAAAAGTATACTGTAAGGTATTTGAATATTTATATAAAATTAGAAAGTATGTTCCACGTCATCTTTGTGCCTCACAATACGTTTATATTTGTTGATTATTGCTTTACTTAAGATAACTTCGATATAGCTAATATAAAATATAATTTGTTTCAAGTTAGGTCAGCGTGGTGAAAACCTTTGAACAAAACTGTCAAACAGATTTTTGATATCTGATCTAGTTTAGACTTAAGATATTGTTGCGAAAACAGTAGAAATAGGATATGAAGGTCTTAAGGGCCTCGCCTGCCACGCGCTTAAAATGCGTTGCAGCGTGTTTGTAACTACGTTTTTTTTTACGAAACCATTCCACATTATGCCCACTGTGCCAATGTGCGAAAAGTAAATATACTTCAAATGATGATTGTAGGGTCGTTTCAATGGGGTCACCACTGAAAGTTTCAGGCGAGTGATTTACAATACCACTGCAAGCCGTTTCAGTGTCTTGCGGTAGAGGCACCAGATGAGTCAGTCAACATCGCCCTTGGCGTCGTGCCTCACTCGCACAAACACACGACCAGTGGGAGGGCGCCTTAAGGGTGTTCAAGTGGGGAAAAATCATAATTTTATATTTGCATAAAACAGTGTTAGTTTTGTAGATGTTACGTGGCAGTACATTTTCCTCTTAAAAAAAAATAGCTCAACCAGTTTCCCCATAACGGGATTTCAAAGTCAAAATTTGCAGTGTATTAGTTCATACACCCCCCGAAAACTAATTAACACAATGAAACTAAATAATTCCTAGTAAAAGTACATGTCTCGGGCTTTAAGTATATAAAAACCAATTCAAACAATGTTTTTACTACTTTTAGGAATTTTTTTTTTAAATACAAAAATACTTTGTATTAGATTTTTATATAATTAAAGCCTTAGCCTGTGACATTTACTTTTACTAGGAATTTTTTTTCGTTTCATTGTTGATTGGTTTTTGGGGAGTGTATGAACTTAAAACATGCAAATTTAGACTTCGAAATGCCATTATGGGAAAACTGGATGAGCTAAAATTTTTTTTGTTTGAGGAAAATGTATTCTTAAGTAACGTTAACAAAACTAACACTGTTTCATTCAAATATCAAATTATGATTTCCCCCCACTTATACGCCTTTAAGGAAGTCACGAGTACGTTTCTGTGTGTGTATGCACAAGAAAAAGAAATTTAAAAAAAAAATTGCAATCAATTATAATAATGTGTGCTACATAAACACGGGAAAGTAAGTTTTTATAGCATAAATGCAATGTGCGTTATGTACCGAAGTACTGATGGACATGTCATTCTTAGTATCCTGTCCTTTCTAATGCACACATCATGATCCAGACGTGAAGGCCTTTTATTATTGAAGCAGTGTTATAGTAAATGTATAATTACATTACAGTTATTATGATAACACAGAGTGATGTGTGGCTTGTACCCCTTTTTGACCTAGCTAGCTACACTCGTGTAATTTACGTTCACCTTACTATGACATCTGTACAGCATAAGTTTGCCTGATTTTGACATTTCTCTTCTGAGAAACATGCGTAGAACTTCCATTGTGTTGACCTTTAAAAGTGTCTTTAAGCAGGCCTAGAGACACACTATGCTTTTCCACGAAGTCAGGATGGCTTAAAGGGTCAACACAATGGAACTGTTGGGGAATGTTTCTCAAAAGAGAGATGTCAAAACCAGGAAAACTTGTACTGTATAGACTGTAGGCCTACTTACTATGACGTGATAACGGTCAGCAGAAGTGTGTTTCTCTTGGTCAAGAAAAACAAAGCCACATTTTTATACCTAAATACCACACATTTCTGTCAAAAACTGCAAGAAATATTCAAAATGATCTTAAAATATTCTCGATTTTTTTTGTATTTACATGTATTGGAAACAATGATAGGTCTGAAGGTGGTTCACCCCATTTACTCGGCCATGACACACATGCAGGATTATCTGCTACAGACACTTTTATTACTCCTCTATTTTTTTCAATACCTACACATTTTTTTTCTAAATTTGCGTTGTCAGTTTATTTTTCCAAAGATGTGAACTAGAAGTTGAATTTATTCTTGCACTTAGTTTCAAAATTGTTGATAGAGAGACTTTTTTTTGTAGTACACCATCACCGATAACATAATTGTGAGAATTTTCGTCAGTGATTGTGGTTAATGACTGGAACACAGTAGGCTATCTCGGTATGCAATTGAAATTTCTCGGTATACAGGACGTTCATGAAAGTATGTATTTGCAACGCACTGAATAATTACTTTACAGAAATTGGAACAGTTCTAGAATCAGAAATTGACACTCCCCTAACACACAATCAACAATTTCCACAAAATTGCACTAAAAATTCTATCTTCATTAGACCTACTGATGAGTCAGAAGTTATGGACATTATAAAAAACTTAAAAAACAAAAAAAGTGCCGGACATGATAAAATATCAAGCAAGACACTTAAAGCAATTGCACAAACAGTATGCCCTTCCATTGTGAAAACCATAAATCTATCAATAACTCAAGGAAAATTCCCAACAAAACTTAAAATTGCCAGAGTTATACCAAATTTTAAACAAGGAGATCAGTCTGACCCAGGTAATTACAGACCCATCTCACTATTACCAGTTATCTCTAAAGTATTTGAGAAAGTTCTGAAAAAAAGATTATTACAGTATCTAAATAGCATAAACTTCTTCATTAATGAACAATATGGATTTCAAGAAAACTCTAGCACACTATCTGCCACAGCAGATTTAGTTAGCATG